>JAOTRN010000029.1:6701376-6714361 GCA_028566695.1 Bagroides melapterus
TTTCGTTGGCAACACTTTACCGCACAAATGGCGCAAAATTCAAATCTTGCGTGAATTTTGGGACACCCTTTACTTTTTATTACACAATGTGACCGACGACCATCTACATTTACACAAGGTGACAAGGTGAATAACATTACAAACAGCCAACTGAACACTTTTCCCCTAGCCAATGTGTGTCACTTATCTCATTTACTCCTCACTAACTGTGGTGAACAAAACTCTGGAATGAGTTTAAAAGTTGAAATGAAACAGTGTTTAATTCTTTATTACATTTACATTTATGGCATTTAGCAGACGCCCTTATCCAGAGCGACTTACCTTTAACATCTCGTTTTTTATACAATGGAGCAATTGAGGGTTAAGGGCCTTGCTCAGGGGCCCAGCTCAGCTCAGCAGGGATTTGAACTCACAACCTTCCGATTGGTAGACCAACACTTTAACCACTAGGCTACCACATTACTGTTACTGTGTCATGGAGCTTGTTTTCCAACAGGAACCGGTGTATAAACTTTGGTCTACGTAGAAGTTTGGAAAGTTAATCAGAATTCTTAAGTATATGGCTGTTGAGCGTACAATAATCATCAGGGATTTGAGTTGTGGGTGGAACATCCAAGGTTGAGAAAGCTTACTGCTTCACTAAACCCCTAACCCTCTTCTCAATGCCGTCTCATCGAGATGTTTACCGTTACATTTTCAGTGACTGGTTGAAGACATTAATTATTAAGTCCCCATTAAAAAAACATGTTCTCAATACGAACAGGTCTAGAAGATTTTTGGTTGTCAGAAATGTTCTAAGAAACTAAGAGACATGTCTTCGAGTGAGCAACGTGGTGAATTAGAGGTCAGACAGATGTGCGCAATACAGTAAACAACGGCATTTTGTTTTTTCAGGAAAAAAAAAAAAACGCAGCTAAATTTAAAAACGTTACCTTCCGCATCACTGTACAACAAGACTGCAGTAAAGGTGTGAATGATTCACACACAGCATGGGGCTTTCTGAACCGCTATTGCTGCAAGTCTGACTCTGAAGAAAACATACTGTGGGGGAAGAAAGAAAAAAAAAGTTTCTACATTAACTTGAAATATCAAATAATCTATATTAGCATTTTTCACTGAAGAGATGAACTCCGGAATCCTGTCGTTTCTCTAACGTTACCACTTAATAAGTGAGCTTCTAGGAATGGATAACGGAAGTCTAAACATCTGACCGATGTCATCCGTTTATCCTCTATAATCAACGTAAAATCCTCTAAAACAGTAGTCTTATGTAATGGTGCTGCAGTATGCTCTTAACTGGCCATGCTTTAACAACCTTAAAGTTAAAAAAAAAAAAAAAAAAAAACAATCTGCAGCCGTCAAATGAAATCCTGTACTGTGTTCTCAGTAGCACAGTGCGTTAGTGTAATATTATCCCAGATGAGGAAGAGAAGAGAGCAGAAATAGCAGCAGAACACAAAGCTGCAGTTTAGCTCCCATGATATTCCGGTCGCAGTCAATAAAGTGACTTCTAAGAAAAATCAGACTTTCTGCAGCAATAGATTATAAAAAAAAAATAAGAATAAAAGTCCAGGCAGCACATGGCTTATTGTTTATAGAATGACACAAGCTGAAGGTCTTCAAGTGTCAATAGCCATACATCATCATATCGGTTTGTGTGAACTGAACACATGGCAAGAGTAGAGCCTTCAGATCTTCTGATCAAAGCAAGAGACCAGAAACCAAAACAAACAAGAAATGCTTCACATCATCACACAAATATCCATCTCATGTCTCAGTTTCTGCTCAATATTCGCAACAACCTCTCAACGTCTGCGTTTACACTTGACATTAAAACGCGATCGCCGTAATCCGATCGAGCGGATCAGATCATCAGATCATCAATCAGGACATGATGCGTTTAAACTCGTCAACGTTACGTGGCTTCTATACCTGGATATCTGATCGGATCTCTTTCCCGTGAAATATCTACGTCTTCAGAGGAAAAAAAATGGCTCCGTAAAGTCGACCTGAAGCAGTGGGTTCTTTTAAAAACCATTTTCAGTCGTGGGAGATTTTTATAAACCTCGTAAAATGAGAAGAATGTATGGATTGTTGCCAGCTGTGGTGGGAAATATGCACATACTTTACAGGGCATTAATGGGTCTGCAACTTTCGGGTGCAAAAGCAAAATTTTCATGATATTTGTGATCTACTTCGCCCTCAATTGTATTTCAAAACCACACAGATACGTACAGCGATTCCTGTCATGTAGCTTTCACATATCGCTAACTAGACCTTCATACACTGATTTATTTCTCTAGCTAATGCGCGAGCCTCACGTGTGCTCCTCCGTATTTCTGACAGTTCAGGAGAGAGGCGGGATAAATGATAGTGGGCAGGGTTTTGACGTCGACTTGTGAATGCAGACACAACAGCTGGAGTGTGTTTATGTTATATGCTAAGATCCGGACACGTTGCATTCCAATCAGAAAACACGTTTATTCTTGTCTTTATAACACGTAAATGAACAACATTCAGATGCAGCTTGCATTTTAATGTCAAATGTAAATACAGCCAATGTTTGGAATTTAAATAGTCTGTTTGTTTTTTTTTGGCAAAAGACATCATTTAAACATATACAGCGACATAAAAATGGTGCATGGCCTCGTTTGTTCGGCTACATCCCATAATTAAGCCGCATAGTACGGAACTAAGTAGTGTGCCAATTAGTCTCAGCCTCAGGCACTCCGTGGCCCGTGGAGCATCTGAGCCACAGTTTCCTGGCCACAAGCTTCACAGTAATGAAGGCTGCAATCACACTTCCATGTCACTGGAAGATTTTTGGTTCCATATAGTGACTGGACTGAACTGACAAACATTTCCAGAATACCGTCTTTAGAGGTTTTGTTGGAGTTGTTGGTGGTGAGGAAACGAGATGTGCTGATGAGCTAGAAGGGGAAAAAGTCTGTTGAAACTGCCAGTCAAATAGAATCTTTCTGTGAAAGTACGCAGGTCTTTACCAGATTGCTGACAAAACATATCAGACTCTCTGGCCACTGTAAGAAATTACTTCTGTTCCTCTGCAGATATCATTCTTTTATCTATACATACCGATACTGGCACATGCTCGTTAATAGTGCCAAATAGCTTTGCCACAGTACTGGGCCAATTGGTGGTATATAAATATAGATTATCCCCAACTCATAATTCAGTTATTTCTTTTTACACTGATATGACTACCACCATCCTATGCAATTCATTTTAATGCAAATTCTCACACAAGCCGCTCAGTGATCATCAATCAGTCATGGCTGGTTCTTATTCTCAAATGACGGCTAGGCATGTCGAGGATCTGTAAAGATCAAAGGCTAAGCAACCTAAAGGGTCAGCAGGGCGAAAGCTTCTTCTGGTGTGAATATGACCTCTCAGTGTGTGACCTTCTGCTACCAGGATCAGGTGCTCAGCAGGCAACAGGCTAATCGTGTACCTCCTAACTGAGTCCCACACACACACCACACACACACACCCCACACACACACACACCCCACACACACACACACCCCACACACACACACACACACACACCACACCTCACACCTCACACCTCACACACACACACACACACACACACACCTACACACACACACACACACCTCACACACTCTCACACACTCTCACACACTCTCACACACTCTCACACACTCTCACACACTCTCACACACACAGACACACACACAGACACACACACAGGCGCACACACAGACACACACACAGACACACACACAGACACACACACACAGACACACACACACAGACACACACACACAGACACACACACAGACACACACACAGACACACACACAGACACACACACAGACACACAGACGGCAGTAGAGAGATCAGAGGCCTCAAGCTTGCAAGAATGGGTCTCTAGAACTAAGATAATGTTCTTTAAATGGATTTATGTATGTATGTATGGTGGAAGACCAAGATTCTAGGAATTCATGGTTTTAGGAAGTGCATTAAAAGATCTACACAGTTAACACCTTTCACTTCACTATGCCAGTGTTGTTAATGTGAAAAAAAGTATACAATAGGAGGAACCGGACTGAATTACCAAAGCGAACTCTCTGACAGTAAATAAATGAAGTTTCCCTGTGCTATTGAATCAGTCGTTGTCAGGTCACTGTGGTCTTTTCTACTTAATTATGTTTAACTAACAGAGGAAGAGTTGGGAGGAGAGAAATTCTAGAGATTTCCTCTACATCCCCATAAGACCAGCATGACTCTTGGCTCACTGAAATGGGTAATTGACATAGCTGAGGACTTACACCCTAGGCTGGAGTCATTCACAGCTGAACTACAGCACTGTGTCAGGAATGTGAGCCTGGATGCTAACGGTTCAACCAGTATGGTCTGGATTTTTTTTTTTTGTTTAATAACACTCTCCATCAGCGGAGCCCTGCAAGGACAGCAGAAGCTAAACTCTCATAAGTCTCAGAGGGTTTATCATTCTCAGAGAATAAAGTCAGACGAAAGAGGCAGCAATTTCTTTGACACTCGACATGGCGCATGGTCAAGAACTCGGTGGAGATCGATAAGTGCGTTACACGAACGTTTTCCGACCACAGCTGCGTGATAAGAACAAAAACAGAGCTGACCTCTGACAGTACGAGCCATTTGTCCTCAACCCTGGCGAATAGATGGACAAAGAAGAACCTCCCCTCCATACCCATTGTCCTCTTCTAAAACAGCCTG
Source organism: Bagroides melapterus (assembly GCA_028566695.1). Classification (NCBI taxonomy): domain Eukaryota; kingdom Metazoa; phylum Chordata; class Actinopteri; order Siluriformes; family Bagridae; genus Bagroides; species Bagroides melapterus. The sequence continues at coordinate 6,706,117 of JAOTRN010000029.1, forward strand.
ATAGAAGTGGAGGAGGGAGAGGTAAAGATCTCTAGAGAAAGAGAAAACCTTTATTCAGCAGCTCTGAAAGCAAAAGCACTATAATATTGAAACAGCTATGAATGCACAATGTGAAGGCACTGCTGCACTCAGCACTACTCTGTACAGAGTGGGATGGAGTGGGCAGTTTTGGGTATGGTGAAATACACACACCAAAAAATAAAGTCCAAAAAAAAAAAAAAAAAAAAAATCCTAAACAGCTTTTTCAGAAATATTCAGGGTTATAAAAAGCACTAAGTGGCCTGGATCCGTGGGTTATGAAACACACCTTACACTGAAAATAAACTGTTTATTAGGTAACCAGGATATCAGAAAAAAATCAGTTTAACCACAGAACACCAGTTCCTTATTAAAATCCCACACAACGGCAAAGCAAAATAAAGGGAGACTCTTCAGTCTAAACATCAGGAGCACAAAGAGACGTCTGAATAGTACATGGGGGAAATCGCAACGGGACCAACACTAAGTCACCTTTGTTCTTGGCTTCCTAGCAAAAGTACGGCAGCATAGTATTCAAGATGCAAGACTTTTATACACATATTTCTGTTGTTCCAGCTGAAAAGCAATAGTGGAACATAAAAGATCTCCGGTTTGGCTTTGTTCGTGAAAAGGTACAGAGAATAAAGGAAGTTGAAGAGCACATTTCCCCAAAAATAAAAATAGGGCAGGCTCTTTAGTCAAGAGCAGTGACTGTCAAATGTAATTCAAATAAATTTCAACAAAAATAAAATTCCACACAGTGTGTTATCAGAATTTAGAAAAAAAATACAGTCATTCTGAACCTAGTAACCTTAAATAGTTTAAAAATTGCACCCATAGTTTTACAAGGTCATATGAAGGAGAACATATTGAAGGAGAACAGACTTTTCATTGCAGGTAACTAGCTTACACGATCATAATAAGCGCTAATATATTCTAGGCTTTTTCTGCTGAGAGGGTTTTTAAGACAGAATTGAATATTGCTGATAAGGTATTAACTATATTCACTGCACAGTATTGCACGAGCAGCAGAGGAGCAGAGTAAACACGACGTGGAGGGGGAGCTTCAATTTAAACTTTAAACCAGTACAGCGTCTCAGTCATATGCATTTCTAGAAATTCTTGAATGCGAGTCAGAAAGTGACAAATTTCCATCCGACTTTCGTACGTTTTTCTCTTTTCTGTTTGGTAACGTTTTGACAGAGATTATACAGAGGAAATTAAGACAAGAAAAATATACAGGGAGGGGGAAAAAAAAAAAAGAAGAAGAAATATTTAAAGACAGAATTTATGCACTTATTGTCCCTGCAAGTTCAAAAGCGTTGTCTCAACAGCTAAGCGTTCATGGCGCTAACTGAATAGTGTGATGTGCCTTTCAGGAAACAAAAATAACTACTGTGAATTGATGCCTCTTATTTATAGCATGGAAATGAACGCTAATGGTTCGCATTAAAAGATAACTGTTGAAAACATTCAGTCACGGTAGCCACTTACCCAGACATCTTTAAGAAGACATTTTATGTAAATGGAAGACATATTTTAGTTTAATAACCCTGCAGAAGACCAACAGCAATCCTGTCTTGTAGTATATTTACCTTTTATTACTCTCCTCAACTATGCATAAAACATCTGCAGATAAATGTTTATTTCTTCTGTGGCTCTCCCATACTGATGCGTCAAGCGGGATATTTACTATCAGGACCTAAACAGAGCCTGGATACTTCCTGGCCTACATCCTGGCTGATGATTGGCTATCAAAGAAAATCATAAACAAAGTTAAAAATAGTGTTGAAGGCAGCGATTAAGGGGACCAAGCACTTTCCAGCTTGTACCCTATACTTAAAAGTTAAAGGCAAGCTGGTACTTAGCTACTGCTTCACTTCATGATTAGCTCTCCCAAGTTGCAAATTAACTCGGAGCTTTGTGGTTAAACATAACTTATAAATACTAAGCTTCAGTCACTAAAAGAGCTGCTGAGAACTTCACTTTTTGTTTGCTAACTTTGACGTTAAATTCACCTGCATGTTATAGTGAAACATCCTCCAGATCCAAACTCTGAGAAACACCTTCTGTTTGGATTGATTTCACAATGCAGTGAGGACGAAATGACGCAAAATCCGTGTCGGTCACTGAGACCGTCCATCATGCTGCTGGATTTCGTGTACAAAGTGTTTTATAGGCTGCTAAGTTTCATAGAAGGCTGCCCGTGTCAAAGAAGGAGTCGAAGAAGAAGAAGAACAGATGACGTTTCCGTGAATAACTTTTAATCCTTTTTTTTTTTTTTTTTTTTAAATGCCATACTGAAATGAATAAATGTATCATTTAAAGTTAGAGGGAAGGTTAACAGTCAGTGGAGCTCAAATGTGACCTTCATTCATAAAAAATTAGTGGTGCACGTACATTGTTCTGGGGAAATGCCTGCATCCTGGTGCCAGGAAAGAGCAAGAGAATTACATAAATGCAGCGCTGAAGCTAAACACTCTGCCTTCCTCATTACTGATAAAACCATGAGGATAATCCTTCCCCCATCTCAGAAAAGGAACAAGCAAACAAAAACATTACCATAACTACAAGGCGTTATGTTCCATTAAGTTTAATCGCCCTACAGCTGAACTCTTCCTCTATCCCTTTAAGCAGAGACAAATTCATATTTGTGTAGTGCAGCATGAGAAAATGTGGGTAAAATTACCGTTCTGCGTATTCCTGGTGGTTAAGGTGTTGGTCTACCGATCGAAAGGTTGTGAGATCGAATCCCTGCTCCACCAAAGCTGCTGGGCCCCTGAGCAAGGCATTTAACCCTCAAATGAGCTGTATAAAAATGAGATACGAATGTAAGTCGCTCTGGATAAGGGCTTCAGCTAAACGCCGTAAACGTAAAATAATGTAACGTAATGTAATGTAGTCCATGACACAAGGAGTACTCTGCTCTGAACAACCTCGTCACAGTTCCAGCTGCGGTCAGACTTACAGACAGACCGAGCTATTCAGGGAGAATCTAGAAAACAAACACACCACTGTTATGTGGCACAACATACTGCTCGTAATAAATCACACGGTTAAAAGATTAATGACGGCTGTCACTTAGCTAGCGGGTTCCCAAGCCTGAGCACTCACACTACGACTCTGTGCCTCTATGATCTGTTAACGTGTCCAGTACTACGCTTGGTGTACAAGGGAAGCTTCTCGGACAGCTTGTGAAGGTTACAGGTCTCACCTACATGTCTCACCTCTCTGTAAAACAAACTACAAAAATGGAGACTGGACCATATGCCTGTAAGTGTGCTTCCTTTACGCTCTCTAATTATTTAAATTGAGAATAAATCCCAATATTATCTATGAGTTGGAAAAATGAGTTTTATTTCCGTTTCAAATCTTGCTTGAAAGATCATAGAATCACTTCTGAAGTTAAAGATATATATAGTGGGTCACGTGATGATATGATAACAACATGAGCCACCTGTAACCATGTCGCCTTTAGTGAGATATTTGGATCTGTTGGGTTCGTGAATCTGATTGGTCAGAAAGATGTCTCTCGGTTGTCTGAGGTTAGTGACCTCAAGAACGATGGCTTGAATATGTGCAGGATTCACAGAGAATTAATTACTAAACACACCAAACGAACTCAGTACATTTTAGAGTTGATCCAGACAGATCAAGATTATAGCACCGTCAAATTATATGGTCAATATTTCTGGTTTATAAATGGATTAGATCTGCTGGTGGTGGTGGTGGTGGTGGTCTCTCCATCAACTCGGCATAGGGTTCAATTTATTGTTTCTATAGTAACAGGCACCTAATTCACAGCAGAATTATTATTCTTAATATTTTAAGATCTTCTGCTATTTTTGAAAGAAAAACACGCCGCTGTCTATATAAAGAAACTTTCTGTATTATCAGCAGAGTCTCCAGTGTCAGGACCTCACAACAAACCACATTCTAGTGTTTTATTCCTTACATATTATATTGCAATTCATTATATTTGATTTAAAACGGTCTAGTTTTACACACATTCACATCGTGATGTTTTCGGAAAGAGTTCATATAAAGAAATCTGGTGTAAGTCGTGCTGATGGTCTCTCAGCCGTTAAACTACAGGATCAGTAGCGTAATGAGCTGATGCTTAAGGCTGCAGTATGGCCATCTGAAAAGAAAGCGATATTGTGCTTTTCCCTAACCTCGATTCATATTGATTATTTTTTATTTATTTCACAGCCTACATTATGATTTCGTTCCTGGCTTGACCTCTTGCTGCTTTCAAAACATATTATTTTCATCCATCATGAAAAACACTAGTCCTAATGCATTTCCATTACCTTTTATCAACACAATACTGACACAAAAAAACGTGAATTAATACGGACTTGTGCCTAACATCCTAAAACCATTAAACAAAACAGAATACATCACAATATCTCTTCTAAACACAATCCTCCTGTTAGTGTAATGAACAGCCATAAACACTCAAAGAAAAACAAGTGGGCTGTTATAATAAAAATGAAATAATGCTTACATAAAATATAAAAAAAAAACGTGTGTCTCAGTACAATTCAACAAATTTTTATGGAAACATCTGATGTTTTACTGCAAGAACTGAAATGCATTTACAAATGAAATACTTCTCACTCATAATCACTCCTACATTCTTGTTATTAAAGACCATGATGACCACTCCTTCCCGTAATTGTGATAGACAGCAGCTAATGTCGTTACGCAGCTAGACCACCGTGAGCATATCAAGGATCTATCTAGAAAAATATTCTCAAAGCAAATTTTAATCACTGCTTAATGTGAAAAGTCAAATTATTACAATATTGCGTCTGAAGAGGCTGCACTAACATAAAAAAATCCAGTTTTGCCCTTTTTAAATGGCAAGGTTAGCATTCCTGCTAAACAGAGCAGCACATCAGAGAAAATCCCCGACGGGTTTTGCTAGCCTAGATTGAGACCTGGAAAGTTCCATGATTGATTTATTGCTATTTTTATATGTCCTACTTCAAGAAAAATGGTTCAGCACAGACGGGGACAGCAAGGTACAGAATGTCTTAAAAAAAGAGGTACGTTCTAAATTCCCTAGACAACATTAAGAAGTTAGCATTCAGCCGGATGAACTGAGGAGAGCCACACTGAACTGTCTACTTCCACTGCAGGAAACTATTGTTAGGGGAAACAAAAATAAACATGTTTCCGCTCACACACACAGACATGGGCTGACCAAGAGACATGTACACACACGTATACATACACACACACACACGCAGACGTTCGCACATGTACACACGTACACGGTACACTAACAGGATTAAACTCCCCAGCAGGCACACACACGCGCACAGACAAACACACACACATGTGCAGACGTTCACACACGTACACGCACACGTACACGCACACGCACACACACAGGATTAAACTCCCCAGCAGGCACACACACACAGACAAACACACACACACATGTGCAGACGTTCACACACGTACACGCACACGCGCACACACACACGCACACGCACACTAACAGGATTAAACTCCCCAGCAGGCTCAGTGTTGCTCTTCACTCTGTTAGAAAGCTGGTTTTTAAACATAGTAAAGTTCATAGCAGCAGATCTACTGCTCCAGTCTCCACATAACATGAGTAACACACTGGAATTATCATGCAGCACTATGACTGAATGATCACAGCCTGTCTACGGCCTGCTCTGAGCTCCAGTCTTACCCTGTAAGCCCTACATGATACATAAGGGGTGAAGCAGCATGGAGACACTGAGGCTCAACTCTCTCTCTCTCTCTCTCTCTCTTTCTCTCTCTCTCTCTCTCTCTCTCTCTCTCAGCTCCTTCTCTCTCAGCTCCTTCTCTCTCTCAGCTCCTTCTCTCTCAGCTCCTTCTCTCTCTCAGCTCCTTCTCTCTCTCTATGGCTGCAGTCTTAAAGCGATTCACTCTGTGACTGGCACAGGGAGGGAAACAAAGACAACACTGTGATTTAACACCCCCCCACACACACACACACACAAAGCCACCCAGCTGTCCTTTACCCCTCCTTCACCCTCACTGATTCTAATACACACTCTGAGCCCAGAGTCCCAGAGGTCCAAGGCTTAACACGTTGACCGGACAGACAGACGAGTCATCATCACTAGAGCAAGCACTACCAGAGGGAACGCCCTTAAACCACACCCACAAGACCAGGCTTAACCACACACACACACACACACTTTTCCTTGTCCTCGGCCCTACCCATTCACTGAGGCCCTCTATTTATTTTTCTTTATGGTGGTTAAATCTTACAACTCTGAAGGCTGTCCTTCATTTGGAGCATAAGCTTTGATGTGACTGCTGTAAGTCTATTTTCAGCTGGGAACAGAGGCATGTTGACCTACCACTGTATTATTTTCTGCCCTTTCATGTCTTAATTGTGGCTTGCACTTTTTCTTTTTCTTTCGTTTTTTTCTTTTTTGCAAGTGTAAGGAAGAAAAAACAAGTCGGTAGAAGAAGAAGAAACCAAAAAAACTCCACTCCGGCTTTAAAAGGCAGCTTGTATAAAACAGCTAATAACAAATTTTAGATTGCTCATGAACCACAACAGACAAAACACTCACATCCTCTTGAATGTTCCTCTGACTGAAGGCGAGGTAAATGCATAAGTTACGAGAAATAAATTTCAATTGTGCGTGTTAAAGCAGGAAATGAACATGAACATAATGCAGGCTATAACAGGAAGTCGCCTGCCTCTGTTCTCAGATATTTCCTTTACACACAGAGGATGCGTGTGTGTGGAGGATTTATCTACTATTAGTATCTGACAGTAAACAATGATTTAAAAAAAGTTTTCAATGAAACCGATGACAGAGTTTTGTCATTTTTGCTGGCTTTTTTTTTTTTTTTTTAATTTATTTTCCACATATCAATAAGTGAGAAGATTACGCTCTAAAAGCCGTTTGCCATCATGCTATAATCGCCTACAGTGTAGATGTGTACATTCTGGTAAATGTTTCGTCTTCCTAAATAGATCTAAGAGGTTAGATATTGATGGATAATTTTAGCCTGAAATGTTCAAAGCTGACAAAAAAAAAAAAGCAGTTGAGAACCTGGATGTAACCCACATGGGCATGAGGAGAACAGAAATGATAAAATAAAAATAGTTTAAAAAGCACAAAATGCTAAAAGGCTTCACTGAAGACCTCGTGCCCTCTCAGTCTCCAAAACCATCTCAATAAACTCCAAAGCTGGGCCTAAAACAAGGGTCATAAACTGGTGGTCAGTGCTCCAGACATGGACCCAGCAAAGTATTTTTTAAAAGATCAAAATGAGCACTATAAATAAATAAATAAATAAATAAATAAAAATACTGCAGCAGAATCAATCAATGCATGATAAACTGTTGAGATCCTTTGTTTTGGCCAATCACATGCTGTACATTTTGTGTAAACTGTTTACATAATCAAAAAGATAAACACTAAATAGGTAAATAACAATAAGTAAATAATGCACATGTTTAAAATCAATAAAAAGGAAGAGATTTGACCGAATTTTTGCTGTATTTTATTTACCTTCTCTGCTTCGATTAGAAGTGACGATAGCTAGTGAAAAAAGCCAAATGTTTAGATGACTGGACAGAGAAGAATGTGTTTATTCTCCACATCCAGTTCACAACACACGACTCGTCTGCCTCATCTGTTCAGAATGTGTGGTGTGTTCGAGTGCCATTGTGCAAAAACAAATCAGATCCACTTTAAATAGATGCGTCTTATTTATTTCATTCAGCTGGACTGTCCCAAATATTTAGATCGGGAAAAAGCTGAATATGAAGTTAGCTGGACTTTATTATTATCTTCAAATCTGTCATTTGAAATAATGAGAAAATATCTATAAAAGATTGGAACATCTGATTGGTAGAATATAAATAAAATTTCTTTGTTCTGAGAGGGTACGAACTTTTGTACTTGAATGTATGATGACACAGAGAGACAGATAGACATGCAGGCAGGCAGACATGCAGGCAGGCAGGCAGACAGAGACATGCAGGCAGGCAGACATGCAGGCAGGCAGACAGAGAGACATGCAGGCAGGCAGGCAGACATGCAGGCAGGCAGACATGCAGGCAGGCAGGCAGACAGAGACATGCAGGCAGGCAGACATGCAGGCAGGCAGGCAGACAGAGACATGCAGGCAGGCAGACATGCAGGCAGGCAGGCAGACAGAGACATGCAGGCAGGCAGACATGCAGGCAGGCAGG
>JAOTRN010000029.1:6782255-6798405 GCA_028566695.1 Bagroides melapterus
ACCTGAAGGAGCCAGTGTTTAATGAATGGGTTGTAAATAGGTTAACAAAGATGATCTGAAATGGTATACTAATATTAATAATGAAGTACTAGAGAAAACTGTGATTCTTTTGGATTCATTTCATGTATTCTCAGGTTTGGCAGTGTGGAGGCTCACTGGAGATTCACCCCTGTTCCCATGTGGGTCATGTCTTTCCTAAGAAGGCTCCGTATGCCAGGCCAAAGTTTCTCCAGAACACAGTGCGAGCCGCTGAGGTCTGGATGGACTCTTACAAGGACCTTTTCTACAACCGCAACCCTCCTGCTCGTAAGGTACTTTATTTATGCCGTGTTTGTTCTATTGTTGGTTGAACTTAGAACGTACCTTTGAGTACTGATAAAGAAAGTAGGCCGCATGTCTCAAACAATACATCACTCCGCTTGCATGTCATGATCAGTAAATAGAGGTGTCTAAATTTACTACGTGGAACGTAAAGCACAATGAAATGCAAACAGTCTAGCTTTACTTTTCAACCGTTTTGGGTGTGAACTTGTTTGACTAATCTTACAAGCTAGCTCTGTGTTTGACGTGTTCATATACTCTGAGCCACATCATCATGTTGCAAGAAGCAAATGAAATTCTACCGAAAAATAGAAATAGGTTTCTTTTGTTTCTTAAATTGTTGATGTATAACATTAAACAAGCTTTTATTTTTCTGTTCTACATGTCGCAACTCCTGTATAAACGCTTTCCTTCTTCTAGGTGACATACGGGGACATTTCGGACAGGATTCTCTTACGAGAGCGTCTGAAGTGCAGGAGCTTTGATTGGTATCTAAAGAACATCTACCCGGATCTGCATGTACCCGAGGACAGAACTGACTGGCATGGAGCTGTAAGTGGGATTTAGGTGGACGTGCAGTATAATGAGTGCACTTTTAGTCATTGTGAGTTCTAGGGAATGTTCAGCATTCTAAAATGATTATTCCAGAGACATATCGTACGTTGTAGGATGACTGGCATCTTGAAATTTTTTGTAGTGTGTGTGAATGTGAGTGTGTGCAGGCTTGGCACCATGTCCAGGGTGTCTCCCGCCTTATTCACTGGGTCCTCAGGGATAGGCTTTAAGCCCTAGATGGATCACTTCATCACTTCAGATTAGGTTTATGGTTAGCATAGAGACTTTATGTTTCCTTGATTATGTCTACCTGTGTTTTTCTAATCACTGCTTCCATTCTCCTATTCCTTTCTGTCGCTCCTCTTTTCTTCTGCCTGTATTTCCTGTACAGTTGCGTAGTGGTGGGATTCCCTCTGAGTGTCTGGATTACAACGCTCCAGATCACAATCCTACAGGGGCTCACCTGTCTTTGTTCGGCTGTCATGGACAAGGAGGGAATCAGGTAATGAGCACCTCTATCTCTGTCTTCTTACTGAAAAAAAAAAACCTCTGAAAACGAACACAAAAAGTTTGCTACGAATGTTTGAACGATCGCACAACCTGAGAACGGGCCCCTGAGGTGTTTCCTGCCCAGTTATGTCATAAAACCAAAAGCAGGTATCATGTATTATACTGTACACATTACAACAAAACAGGATTCCATGGTTAAGTATGCCATCTTATTTAATTCCCCCAGTTGAATAAGTGAATTGTTTGTATGAATGTATATTTAATGACGAGTGTCTCTGGACAGATATCACTGATTATTCATTAATGCTGTGCATCGGATGTCTCTATGTAAAAAAGCACTATGTGTGAGTGAGAAATCAACCTTAGCCACATGTCCACAAAGACTGGCCTTTGCATAAAAGATGAATGAGATTCCTTGCACAGAATGCCTCATATTGTCTGGGTAAATAAAGTTGGGTTGGACTGAGGCACTCTCTTAGGATGATATCTGAGAACTGAGTGAGTGAATTGTGTCATGAGCTCTTGGCAATTAATTACCTTTCCTGTCATGATGTGTTATACGGTCATCTGATTCAGTAATTGGACTTTTTTCTATAGGGATTAGTGTCACTAAATCTGAGGTTGTAGGAGGTACATACTCCATGCTCTAATTAAACCTGGTCAGTTAAATTGGAAGTCTCAGAGTAGGAAAGTTACCATACTGTACTGGGCTGTGGTTCTGCAAACTCTGTGTTTAACTCTAAAGCTATGCCTTGCCCTTGAATGTTATCTTTAGGAGAAAGTACACGGTTACATGCTAATTATTAACTGCAACTGCATTTTCCCTCCCTCTAAAGAAGGCAGAGAAAATATACAAAAAATGAAAATGACTCTAAGGTGACTTTTTAATAGGCGACAAATTTAATATTCTACCATAAACATGACTGGACTGTAGAAAGAAAAACATAATACTTTCACCTCAAAGTACCCATTATTTATATACTTAAGATTATTTTTTTTTTCAGTCTCAGTATTGTAGTATATATTATACATTTTTGTTTGTTATATTGTTTGTTATATTTTATATGCTGAAACATTTTATAGTTATTAGTTATTTATTTAGTAATTTAGTTAGTAATATTAGATTTCTGGAAGTCATTACCACTTTTAAGGAATTTTAAGGAATTATTGCTCTAATAAACTATAATATTCCCCCTGTGTCTCTTTCTTTGCAAGTATTTTGAGTACACCTCATATAAGGAAATTCGCTTTAACTCAGTAACTGAGTTGTGTGCGGAGTATACAAACGGTCAGAACCACATAGGCATGAAACACTGTCCCCGTGACGGCGAGCCGGTTCCTCCCACCATCGTCTGGGAGTTCAGAGATGTGAGTGTCTCCTCCCTTACCACATTCACATACACCGGTTTAACTTCTTTTTTTTGGTCTCTACTTTAAAGCTAAACTATTATTTTGTCTTTCCAGAATGGAAGTATTTATCACCCTCTTTCAGACAAGTGCATCACTGCGTTCCGTACGGCAGAGGGGCGGACCGACGTGCAAATGCAAAAGTGCTCTGATGAAGACGCGAACCAGCGCTGGAAGTTTGAATGATTGTAATTTTGACAGTATGTCAGATTCCTGTTGTGCATTTTTATATGAAGTCCAAGCATCAAATCAGTAACTGCCAGTTATATTCATTTCACACTGCACTGGGAGAATGTAAACGTATTTGTCAGGTCTGACTGGATTTACGTGGAATGAAGATGTAAAAAAACTAATTTTGGGACTAGGAAGCAACTATTTCAGTGGCACAGAACGAATTATATTTCTTAATTGTTCCTTGACAGAAACGTGGAAGGCCTTTGGGTTGTTGATGAGTAGACTAGGCTCTGTTCAGTGCCTTTGAAAACCAAAGGTGATAAAGTTTCTGTTTTTATTGTATTTTTCTCATTTCTTGATTGACATGTACATCATCAATAATGGTGCAACACTGTACCAAAATTCCCTTTAGTAGCAATATGGGGAAGGAAATATCGTTGTGTTGGAACACCACTTGTGTTTACATGATTGCACTATGTATTGAGACCTGTTGTGAAGTTGTGAGTCTAAACGGAGCTTTTATATTTATAAAAGTTTATTTTTAGAAGACATGTATTTCAGGGAGTGGCAAGAACCTGTTTAGCTTGCTGTACTCTTTATAGTTCAAGACATTCTAGCCCTTGTTTTTCATACCTGTTGATATTTGTACCTGTACTCAGCCCTGTTAACGTCTTTCCATTATGTTGTGGGTTTATTTTCTAGTAACCTTCACAAACTTGTTCTGCACCAACACACTGTGCCTGATCACACTTAAAATCACTTACAATGATGTGAAAATCACTTACAGTGATGTCACAGATTACATTTTCCCCCGGTTGCATTTCAGGTTATAAGCTCTGTGATGAAAAATTGCCCTAAAATCAAATCAGTTTATGAGAACTGCTGTGCCTTAATCAGATAGTCTAGTAAATCATTTTTAACATCAAATACAGGTGCTCTCCATTTACATTTACAGCATTTGGCAGATGACCTAATCCAAAGCGACGTACAAACCTGCTTTTAAGGTTGCTCTATCATTAAATACATTAACTCCAGTTCACTAGGTTACAGACTTAAGATACCATGAGCCTAAAACTCAATTTTTTAAATATACACATAAAACAAACAGGTAGAGAAAGTGCTAGTTCAAGTATTTCATGAAGAGGTCTTTAACCATCAACCATTGCATTCTGTACATGATACTATAGGCACTAATGATAAATGGTTTGTTTTATGGTTTCATTGCTGGTAGTATAAAAAATGATCTACTAACCTACTGAAATGCAGTGAGATGTTTGTTCAGTAGAATTTATGTATCCTACCTGTCATGCCATCCTGACCACTTTCTGTATTCAAGTGTCTGTTTTCATGCTTTGGGTGTAACGTAACTAGTTTTAAATGTTAGCCAAAGGAAAAAGTAAAATTGCTGTTAGTCATTTAATTTCTTAAGTCTTCCAGACGTCAGGATAACACTGTATAATTTTATAGTTTTAGTATGAAATAGCAGGAGCTCAATTACAGGACCAGTCATTCCTCTGATCTGAAATTCCATGAACATTACAATACACTGTGGCCTTAAAAGCTCTACATCATGGACTTGCTTTGGCTCTTCACATTTGTGGTTATTAATTTTATTTTTATTTATTTTTTTTTTTTTATGTTTGTTTAATCAAGGTATAAAGGGACCTTTTTGTGATGGTGTGAATGAATATTCCAAGCTACTGATTAAGCACAAAGTGTGACCGTTGCCCTCTGTATCATACAGTCCATTAATTATATTATGTTCATTGGATCAAATATTTTTGAACCTTTGAGAATCAAACGTTCAGGTCATAAAAACAAGAAACATTTCCCGTGTTGCCTTTTTCTGTGCTCTGTTGGAGTGCCATCTTGTGGTAAGCATTCAATTATTTCTGTTTGATTTATAGGAGTTGAATTTAATGAACTTTTATTTTTAAAAGACTTCGCATTAGGTGTGCAGTCTAGCCTAGTGTATTACTTTGTCACTTTTATAATAAGAGTACTATGTCTATCATCAATTATTGATTTTAATTTGGATAAACATGAATTTTGTGGTCCATACTGTCACGTCAGCGTTCATGAATATCTAGTTTCCATATATTGTAATTAAGAAACAACAAAAAAACGTTTATGAGAACCGCAATTTGCAAATAAATGTTCAGCCCTATGACCTACAATACTATAAATTTGCTCTACCCAGGTGAAAATGTAGATTCACGCCACATTTTAAAAGCTGTTCATTAATTTCTTAGGCAAATACAAGAAAAGGCAGCACTGTCCACTCTGTAATGCCTCAAATGACATTAAGCTGCAAGTAAACACGATGTACCAACATGTTTTGCATGACTGATGTGCCTGAAACTCCTGTACTAATGGGGCAGATAACCATCAGTTCCAGTCTTCTTCTGTCATCAGTCTGGCCCACATGGATCACAACAACATGGGACCTTTCTGCAGAAAACAGCATCTTCATCAGGAAAACCAGTAAAATGCCACAGCGTCACATTTACAGGCCCAGGGTAAGTGTAAAAAATCACTCCTGTTACCAGTGACGGCTGGTCGTCTAATATCAATCAGCAGCTTGACAACAGGCTATTAGTGTTGAGCAATGCATTATATTACAGGGTCTAATTGATGACTTAGTAAGAATGATGTGAGGTATACACACACAGTTCTGTAATGTGATACTGGAGCTGCTGGTTTCCTCTGAATGTCATCCTTGGTAAGCAGAAAAGTTATAACGTTTACAAATCACTTGTGCCATTTATTATTTTGTCATTTGTGCCCAGACAATGTGTCCAAAGGATTTTTGGTGGAAAAAAGCATGAAAGAATACATCTTTTATTTTTCCTCACATCCCATGACTGTTTTTTCCACATGTGGTTTCTTCATGATGCTTCTCATTCCATCAATAATGCTCCATAGAGATTTGGGATTGGAGTTTTGATTCTCGCCTTCATCTTGTGTGCATGGGACACTGGATCTCCCTGTGCATTGGGGTTTCCTGTCTCTGTATTGTCCATAGAGTGTGAATATGTGTGTGTGTACGCGTAACTTGATATGAATCTGTGCAGTTGGGTTGACCTCCATAGTTTTATATATTAAAAATACTCTTTCAAGGTCATAAGGTGATTAATGAGGTTATTTGATTTGTATGAACATGCTGTAATCCTCTTTTTCCCGAGCAGTTTGCGGTCTGATTTGCTGTGATTGTCAACATAAATTGTGAAACATGTCCAGCCTCCTGTCATTTCATGTCATCTGGTGTAGTTCGACAGTGTAGGCTTATGCAATGTAGTGTGACATGATCGCAATTTTTAATGAACACAAGAAAATGAACATAGCGTTGGACTGATATCAGATATATCTGATGCACCCTTGCATAATATCTGATGCATAACTGATGCATCCTTAAAAACTATAGTATGTCATTTACTAATAAATTATAAAAAGAGGTAATAGGCAACTTGCTACAAGAGGGTATTGGGTATAAGAAGAACAAAACACTTTGGAACGTACTTAATTTTTTTGCTGTATGCTTCATCACGCCACTATGTTTGTAACCCCCGGATGTGGCCTTTTAAGAGGTATTATTATGCTATAGCAGTATTCACGTTTCAGACTTTAACCTCGCTCGTACTGTCGGAAAACGGTTAAGCTTGATCACGTGATGCGGCGTAACATTGTTGCCAGCTCACGCCCGGAAACAGTCGATTCTTTTTGCAAAACTTTCTCTAGAGACTAGAGACTAGAAAGTTTTATTTACAAAAAAAAAAACACGAAAGAAATGACACTAGCTGTTACCTGCGGTCACTTACAATCCGGTGGAGAATTGCATCGATTCGATACAAATTTACATAAAAATGATTTGACGTCGGCTCGCGAACTCCCTCCTCCTCCTGTCTCCGGTTCACGCTAAACTTCCTGGAAACCAAAGTGAACACTTTTTCAGCAATGTGAGCAGGAGTTTAAGAGTACCTGCATCATTAAGGCGAGAGAAAACACGGAGCAAGTTGAAGGAGCTTCAGAATGGCGTAAAGAAGTTATGGCAACAGGAAGCGCGAAATGGAGCTGGACTCGTACTTTACACTGGAACTCTCAAGAAGCTTCTGATATGTGATCTGGATTATTATTTTTTATAATTATTACGATTTTTCCCATTAGTTAAATTCTATTCTTGGTAGCAGAGATTTAATCTAATCGCGTAAATACGCCCTGAAGTTGTTTCACTGATTCCATTATTCTCATCTGTTTTTCTTCCTTGTGAAAATGCCACTTCATATCGTCTCGAATCAAATTAATAAAGTTTCACGGACATGCTAAACAACCCAAAACTTTTAAATAGAATTTAGATAAGTTTAAAAATATATATACAAATCAACAAACCAATCAGCGCCACGATGGCACTATTCGGACGCAAGAGTCGCCCCAAGTTGCTGCTGTTCTTCACGTGTATTTCACTGTTCGGATATTTCATATTTCACAAGAGATCCGGTGTGAGCCGTGCGAATCGGCGAGAAGTTTTAACTGATATAAGCCCTGAGGACGACAGTGAGCTCCTGCGCAGACCTGTGTATGAGAAACCAGCTTTAGACGTGAATGCGCACGGTGAGATGGGGAAAGCCGTCAGACTGGAGCTGACTGGAGAGGAGAAGAGAAAAGAAGAAGAAAGTCTTCAGAAACACCAGATCAACATTTACGTTAGCGAAAAAATCTCTCTCCACCGTAGACTGCCCGAAAGATGGAATCCAATGTAAGTAAGAGTTGATTGCAAAAGTTTGCACAACCAGATTAAAGACATTCAAACTCGTTTTAACCCCCATGCATAATACCTTGCATATTTCTTGTGTTAGCTTTAGTGTCTGGCTTTCATTCCACAAATTTTCTGTGGAGTTCAGTTCTGGTGATGGCATGCTTACTGTACATACAGTGATATTGCTGGCAGACCTGGTTGTGACCAATCATATATACATCTATGTCTGCACTGCTTGCACTAGGATGCACAGATGCACTTTATGTAGCTAGGATTAAACCTAGTTTAAATCCTTAGTTTTATGTTGTATGTAGCTCTGTCTATTGTCTTTTTGTCTTATTGTCTTTTTTGTTCTATGTTGCACCATGGTCCTGGAGAAACGTTGTCTCATTTCACTGTGTACTGCTAAGCTATATATGGTGGAAATGACAATAAAAAGCTTCTTGACTTTTTGATCTAAACAGCATGGCCAAACAGTTCTTTTTATCTTGGCCTTGTTGTATGACTCTTTTAATGGTGGATGTACAACCTTACTTTTGCCTGATGCCTGGTATTTTCTCTTCATTTTAAGTTGTAACCTTAAACATCCAGACCTTCTGGACCAAAGTTCATTCATTCATAGGAGTTAAATTGCACTTCCTCCTTGAACAATGCAATGTCTGTGTGCTCTAAAGATTTTTATATCTGCATAAATTTATTTGTACAGATGTTCTATTCACTTGTCTGTAAGGAAAAACTAGACTTGTTGGGTTTTTGTCTGAGGTATTAACTTAGTTGTTGAATCTTCTCATGGTGTCAAGAGTTCAGAGCTCCTTGGTCTAATTACAGCCAGCCGAACTTCTTGGTCTAATTACAGCCGAACTTCCAATTAACTCCTAATTAAGGTTTTAAAAGTCAATACATCACTTTCTAGAGTCTTCCTGACTGCTTAAACCCACCTGATATAGCTTATTTTCAAGTTTCAATATTTTAAGACTCGCATACTAACATCACACACTACCATATTATTCTTAGTGCTGAACATGGTGGGCTATATGGTAGATTTGAAGTGTCAAAATGGCCAGTGTGTACAGATGAGGTAATAAACAGACCATTGAGAGTACACAGCCTAAATCAACATCTGTACATGCATTCACTGAGACCATTGAGGCTGTCTCACCACAGATTTTCAAGATGTCTCGCTCCTTTGTCTCCTCATTAGGTAATTTGCATTCCTCTTAGTGTTTGTTTTCTGGAATAATTTAAATTTTGTCAACTATAATGTCACTTTTTGAAATCAACTTGTTATAGTAGCAGTAGCTTATGACATGTTACATCTTACATCACTGAAAGCCAGGGTAGGGCAACACCTAGACTTCTAAGAAAGATTTATAGTGATTATAACTTTTTTTTTCTTTTTTTTTTTGCAAATGAATACAAAAATCTTGTGGTTTTGAAAGAATTAGTGATAATCTCTTACCCTACTGGTGTCCTCTCACCTTCAGGTGCAAAAACCTGAAATATAACTACCGGAGTTTACCCACCACATCAGTAGTGATTGCCTTTTACAACGAGGCCTGGTCTACTTTACTGCGCACTGTGCACAGTGTGCTGGAAACCTCACCTGACATTCTACTGAACGAGGTCATTCTTGTAGATGACTACAGTGACAGAGGTATGGCGGAGAACCTACACTGTATTTATTTCATCCGGTCGAGTTTTTGGATCTTGTGTTAATTCTTCTATGTGAACCCTTAGATCATTTGAAGGAGCCTCTGGAGAAGTACATAGCTGACCTGAGGAAAGTACGTCTGATCCGAGCAAGGAAGAGAGAGGGACTGGTCAGGGCTCGGCTCCTGGGTGCTTCTATAGCCACAGGTGATGTGCTGACTTTCCTGGACTGTCACTGTGAGTGTCATGAGGGCTGGCTGGAGCCTCTGCTACACAGGTAACACATCCATTCTTCCTTCCATCCATCCATCCATCCATCCATCCATTCATCCGTCCATACATCCATCTATCCAGTAAACCCCCCAATAACAACCAGTAGACATGCAAAGGTGCATCATGACATTCATCCTCCTGTACAAACAACTAATCGTCTATCCAATCTTTTATCCATTTTCATTTTCTGCATCTATCCATCTAAGCAACCATCCATTGATCCATGTATGCATCCATTCAACTAAACATTCATTCATCCTTTCATCATTCTTCATTCTATCCATCTATCCACCCAACCACCCAATGAGTGTACTAACCTTTCTCTCTGTCCCTGTCTCTCTGTTACGCAGAATAAAGGAGGAACCTAGTGCCGTTGTCTGTCCTGTAATAGATGTGATTGACTGGAACACATTCCAGTATTTGGGCAACTCAGGAGAGCCTCAGATTGGTGGCTTTGATTGGCGACTTGTTTTCACATGGCATGCTGTGCCTGAATATGAGCAGAAGCGCAGACGATCGCCTACTGATGTCATCAGGTGCATAATTCTCTAGACCACTGCTAGCACAGAGTTAATATTTAGTAAGCAGTTTAAAAGAAACTTTGTAAATAAAGCAGTATTGTCATTGTCATTCATTACACTGAACTAACATGTTGTAAAGAAGCTCTAGCTGCTAGGTGTGATATTTTATTTTGGTAGTGCCTATCAATGTGTGGTAGTTTGTGCTGTAGTTCTGATCTTGAGGTTGCTGGAAACCCTGATAAATCCACCTCTGGGTAGAGAGTGATACAAAGAAAGAAGGAGAAAAAGAAAGACGTGTCATGTTTGTGCCACTTCAAATGCCACTTCAGTTGAAATCAGGATATAGATACGGACATTTGGAGCACTAAATATATTATATTCACCTAACAGCATTACTTTACGCCCTTAGTGTAAACAGTGCCGTCTTGCTACTTGAACGTAGTGTAAATATTGAAAAAAAATTGAAAAAAATTCTCTTGCAAACTGTGGGTAGTATTATTAATAATTTTGAATAGTTTGTCCTCTGTAAACAATACTAATATGGACACACTTACAGTAAATTTATACGTAATTTAATGAGTAATTTAATGATGTCCTACTTTGCTTTAGATCTCCAACCATGGCTGGAGGCCTGTTTGCAGTCAGCAAGAAGTACTTTCAATACCTGGGTACATATGACACAGGGATGGAAGTGTGGGGAGGAGAGAACCTGGAGTTCTCTTTCAGAGTGAGTATGTTTTTTTTTTTTATAATCTGTAATCTGTACCTATGCTGTACTTTTGCTTATATAGTATGTGGACACCTATTCATCACATATATGTGCTTGCTGAACATCCCATTCCACAATCATGGGTGTTAATATGGAGTTGGATTCCCATTTAGTTTTATAACAGCTTCCACACTTCTGGGAAATCTTCACACTGGATTTTTAGACTGTAGTTATTATCCAATACAGAAAACAAAGCATAAGTGAGGTTGGGCATTAAGGTTAAATAAGAAGGCCTGATGCACAGCCAGGCTTCCAATTTATCCCCAAAATGTTCATTGGGGTGAGGTCAGAGGTTGTGGAGGTTTTGAGAAAATAGCACACTGATATGCACAGGAAAGAGTAAGATGGTTCACAATGTGTTTGTGCTTCTACATAACAGGACCTACGTGAAACATGAGAGATTAAGGCCCCCAAACAATCGTTGCATTAAGTATTTATAATCAGGATTAAACACCAAACCAAAGAAAAGAAAACATTGTCAATCATTGGCTACATCACAATGTCTGATCATCTCCTGATCAGGATAACCTTCCCAAGGTCCTATAGGCTGATTCTTAGACTTGAGTTCCGCCATCTCGTCTCTAGCACTAAAATTTTCCATCACAGAGGTCACTCAAGAAGGTCACTCAAGTACTTCCACTTCAGCCATGGCAAACCATGTCTCCATGGACCTCGTTTTATGCACAGCGATGTTATTTTGATGCATCATGTTTAGGTCTGTAGGGCCAGTAAAGGCAAATCATAATTATATAGCATACAACGATATTCTGGATATTGTAGTGGTGTCTGAACTTATCCATAAAGAGCAGCGTGGGTTCAGTTTTTCATTCCGGCCGAGCAGAGGTTACACCTGTGTCTACAAAGCCAAAATCATCTGATTAAACAGGTTAAATCAGGTGTGGCTCCTGCTTTACTGGAATGAAAACCTGCTCTCATACCAGACATTTGCATATAAGTTTTGACATATACTGTACTTGGCACATTTTTTTTCATAAACATCCTATTTCATAAACATGAAATATTCTTTACAGTTTAATTCAATTCATTTTTCTCCAATTCTATGTTCTTCATTATGGTGTTGCTTTCCCCAGATCTGGCAGTGTGGAGGGAGTTTAGAAGTACATCCCTGCTCCCACGTGGGCCATGTCTTCCCTAAAAAGGCTCCCTATTCACGGAGCAAGGCTTTAGCCAACAGCGTGCGGGCAGCAGAGGTCTGGATGGACAACTACAAGGAGCTGTACTACCACCGCAACCCCCTCGCTCGCCTGGTACGCTCACTGTCCTTGCTGTTTACGTGTCCTTATTGTGGCTTGTCATCCCTTTGTTTCCTCCCAGTTTCCTCGAGCCCATTTATCACATTCGCGTCCTCCAAATGACAGCTCAACAACAGCGTAAACAGACCCTGATTGATTACAAGGTCTGTGAGAAATAAGATACAGATGCTTGGCTTAGCCCCACGCATATTCACGCTAGCTGTGAGCATATTGAGTGACAGACAGCACTGAGTTCAGTTCTGAGGTGACATCCTCTGAGCTCAGTGTACGATTACAAAGGTGAGAAGTGGCATGTCTCTGGCAGTGCATGTGTCTTTGATTTGCCCTTGAGTAGTGTCTGTCTGCGCTTAAAGAAAGATGTGCCAGGAAGAACTGATAAAGTCGATAAATCTAGAAAAAAACATATACGAAAATAACGCAATCCTGGATGGGCGATGGGTGTAGGTTGATGCGGCACAAAACAAACACAAAAGTTGTTTCTATTCAAATAACACAACAATTTGTAAACAATGCCAATGTTTAATTACCTCCAGGGTTTTCAGGGTGTGCGTTTAAGAAAAGCTGCGTTTTATGTGCCACAGCTCCATGGGCTGGTTACAGTTCTGTAGGTTCTCCCCATGTTTGTCCATGGGTTTCCTCCGGGTTCACTGGTTGCACAGTCCTCAGTGTACATGAGTGTGCGATTGTCCGGAGTAGCATCCAGGGTGAATTGTTCCAATTTGTGCCAAGTTTTCTCTTATAAATGCCCAACCAGGATAAAAGCAGTTCCCCAAGATGAATGAAATAAATAAATGTTTCATATGTTTACATGCAACATATATGTGCTGCATCGGTCAATATATCGTGAGAAATTAAGACAGTCTGTGGATCCAGTGGCAAAATATAAAACAATCTAGAGCCCCAGGTACAGATCAGCTTTAGTACTGGTACTGGATTGATATGTACCTTTTGAAAATCTGTACTATTTGAATCGTCTCATTTACTTTGTATACAACCTGCCTGTATATCAAGTCATGTATATTTCTGGCTATAATCTCTTTTTATTGTGCAGTTGTGGCCTACAATGTCAACAGCCTGATAATCAACGATGCGCTGATCCTCAACCACTTGATTCTGTCTAAAAACTCTGTGGTCCTAGCAAACTGCTTAAAAAAAAAAAGACCCAGTCACAATTATAAATTATTACGCATCTGCTTTTATGGTACCCAGGCACCCAGCTGGTCGTTTGGCCATTGCACTCTGATGAATCATCTTCTCATCAGTAGGGGAAGTCATCCATCACTACTCAGTGCTACTAAATAGCTCCAACTGGGTTCTGCTTCCAACAGCTGTCGCCTGCAAACAGCGTGTGCAGTGCTCCTCTGTGGGCCATATCTCAGCACTCCACAGTGTCTGAGGTGGCAGGAATGTGTGCTGAGCATACACATTCACACAAACGAGCTCTCGGGTCTCAAACTGCACTTCCTTTATAGTATAAGGGCGAGGCCACGTCATGATTACGCCTCATATCTAAGCAGTGATTATACGTGGCTCTGTGTAGGTGTTTAAAAGTCTGTGGCTTTGAGTCCAAATACTTGGTGGTTAGACTGTATAGTCCTGGCTGATTTTTTTTTTCTTCTTCTAGATGTCACTGTTGTGTTCAGCTATTTTAAATGGTAATGCTCATAGTAATGGAGCTCAGCTTGATTTGTTTTTTGTGTACTTGCTATGGTCCAGCTTTCAGTATTCCGGCTGCTCTTTTCCGATTGACGTGTAATAGAACAATACAGCTTCATCTCAGAATCCTTATACTGCTGAGCCATGCACTCTTTTGCTCTTTAAAGCAGCCACATACTGAGAAATTATACTGGAATATTACAAGCGATATTGTACTTGCCTCTTAAATCTCTTTTAAAGGTTAAACCTCACTTTATATACTTTTGTACAAATCCCTGTGTTCTGTGGAAGTCTGAGCAAAGTTCAGCAAGATTTTGTTTACCGAGTGTCTAACTGTAGTGGCTATAAAGAACAGCACTGTTGATAGCTCAGTTTTGTCAACTATCTGTTCTTTTTGAAAATATTTGCAAAGTCATTAATTACAGGTGCCATGCCTTTGGGAGGTTTAAGCTGATCTACATAATCAATGCAAGATCTCTTCAAATCTTTTTCCATGATTGCTTTCCTGCTTAAAAATAAAAAAGAAATCTGGATTTTTATATCATTTGATGGTGGAAGGTTCTGGTCAGGATAATTCTGAAACGCTGACCAGATCCTTCTACCACCACTCAGCGACTGTATATTTTGCTTTATGAAATAACAGTTTGAGAGTAGAGTGTATGGTCCATCATTATGGAGATGTGTTTAATGCCATTTTATTAAATAGTGGATGTTTATATAGACAGTATTACAATACTAAAAAAAATTCCAGTGGCTCTATTTTTTTTTTATCTGTCTGACTGGCATCGAAATACAACACTACTGTACTTTATGCTTGATTTGTGGATTTGTGGATGCAACAGGGAAGTAAACATTACTGCTTACTTTAAGTACTTCATATCATTTCGAAGGCACATTAGAGTTAAAACTTCCCTGTGTGTCAGGTTTGCATATTTACCTGCAATTTGTGCCATATTTTCTGCCCTAAGTGTCTCTGGCCTGCAGAATAATGATGTTAAACACAGAGACAAACTTCTCTTTAACTTTCTGCTATTGTTGTGATTGTTGTCTTGAAAAGAGTATTAAAGGTAAATCTAAAATTCAGGAGGCTGGTATACTGTATAAGACATTATCTATTATGGTAGCACTACTTTTCTTTACTAAATATTGTCCTATGCTTGACATATCACTTTTTGCCTGTATTTCCTCATCTGTAAGTCACTTTCCTCAAGAGTGCAAGTCTATGAAGCACTTTATTACTGTTCCTCTTTTCCTGCCGACATTTGTCTTTTCCACACTTTCCACATACCCTTTTAAAAGTCACTGCTTCATATTCCTGCTCGAGGTTGCTTGAATGTTTACCAGCGAGCCTACATGATGTTTTTCTTGCAGTATAAACAGCTCTGATGAACCGATATGGCCCAACATAACCTTATTAATAACCTCATTATTCTTTGTCTTAGGCCATGTAGGCACTATATGTCGAACACGGGTTTCTTTTTGTTTTTGTTTTTTTTGCGTTCTGTCTGAGACCCTGGCTGAGAATGAATTTCACGCATCCAATAACAATGTTCATCACACATCCCCAGGTTCTGCAGGATTTCCCTGCAGTGTTCCTTGGCAAATTAGACACTGTAAAAAAAAATTGTGTCACTTTGTGTTTAGCATCATCTAATTCTCTGTTACCTGATTTATTATCATGCTGACAAAGCTCGGTCGGAGACATTGGTGAATTGTTCGTCTAGTCAACTCCATATTTTTGTAGAAAAGGTACAGTCTGGTCCAGTGTTTTACAGTAAATCTCATGCTCCAATGCTTAAAATGACTTGAAATTATTTCCATTGCTGTATTTTGCATAGAACACCATATTCCCATCCAGGAAATGATGCATTTTGCTATGAATAATCTGAATATGTATTCTGTAGGAGTATTTCAGCACAGCCTCATATTTGGTAAAACTGCCTGTTTTGTAAGACACGATGTTAGCTGTTCTGAAAATGAATTTTCTTTAGATATTCTGCTTCTGAAAATGGATGAGCTGCAGAATGTGTGGAGAAAATACACAGGCAGCCTGTATAGCAGGTTTACATGTTATGATTTTACTGAATGTATCCCTCTGTGTATGTGAATTGCTTTTATTTCTGCTAGTGAATTTGGGTTTTGTAGTGATTGTATGCCAGTGTAGGGACAGGAAAATAAATAATTCTCCACAGGAAGCTCAGCTTTTTTTGTATGAGCTTCATAAAATACTTTGACTCTATAACCTTTGGGAAGTGTTTATTTTTCTTTGTGCGAAGACTAAAAAAAA
>JAOTRN010000029.1:6838567-6854109 GCA_028566695.1 Bagroides melapterus
AAAACCCCCCCCCCCCCCCCCCCCCAAACATATGTAAGAATTGACTGCATAACTAATATAACAAAGACCAGACTATATTAAAGAGCTTCATTCAGAAACATTTAGGATCTTTAACATTTCTTGACTGCTTTCACAGTTTGATCATTATAAGAATTTTCCTACACAGGACCTTTAACATGTCAAAGGATATGTGGCTGGTCAAACCCAGGGACCGGTCATGTTTGACTATTAATAGTCTTTGCATCGTTACAGAGCTATGAAAAAATAAACCTACAGTGCTTCCCTTTGGTGCTATATATACATTTAACATCAAAAATATTTCAGAAAAAAAATCTGGAGAGAAATTTGAGATGAAATTAACCAGTTGACTTGTGATTTAATCAATCAATTAATTTCACGATATCAGTGATAATAAAGAAAGAGTTGCTGGTATGTTGAACATAACCTTTAAGGAATATTTCAAGCATGAGATGTTAAATGGTTTGAGTTATTAATGCAAAATTAAAAATGTTTTAATGGTCATATTTTAAGGTTAAGTATAATTATATTGAACTGGCAACCCAGATATAGGTGGTTGTGACAGATTACCTGTGTTTGCAAGGCTTTTTACCTTTACTTTACATACACATGAGTAAATGTAATGTCATTGGAACACAGAAGCCTCCCTACTATGTTAAATAAAATAGCTATTTATATATAAAACTGTACTACAAATAATCTCATGTTTTTCTTGATTACTCTTCTTCTGTGCAAGTGGCTCGCCTTTAACACCGAGGGCCAAATCACAACGCAGTGTTCCTCTAATCATCTTGAGTATCCAGTTCAGTGCACTAGCAAGCCGCTGGAGTCATCCGGTACAATGCCATTGAACAGTGTTAGCACCTATTTAATTCATTTATTCATGAGCATAATTGAAATATTAGCGCCACCAGCAGACGCCAGAGGCTTGGCACTGGGACCTGAGCCTGCTCACGCAGCACAAAAAGTGGAATATTTTATTGTCATTCTCTTATAGGGCTTCTACAGCGCAGATGAATTTATTCCCCATTCCAGATCGTCTTTCCTGAAGTCCATTGCAAGATAGCTAATCATAAAACACATTTACAAAATGCATAAAAGGGTATCTTTGCTTTTTTTTTCTGTCATGGATTCTGTTTTTCTTTGCCGTTTTGCCCTGGATCACAAATGACACACACTTCATTCGCTAATAATATCAGTCAATGAAATTCCCAGCTTTATTTGAGCTGTGTCTTTAACCTGCTGAATATGGAGTAGGCGGACTTTTGGTTTGCAGGGATGTTTAGCTGATGTGTTATGAGCGTGTTGCCGTGTGCGCCCACACACTGCTCTAATTTTACCCAAGCGTGAGGTTCTGGCAGGAACAGGCACCGGCAGCTGAAGATTTGCTCTCCATCTTTGATGCATGGGCTGAATGTGTGGAAGATAAGAACAGGTAAGAGGAGTGAGGAATCGGTACAGGAAGATTTGAGCCTGTAGCTGAAGAGTAACTAACATGCTCTTCTCTCTCCATGTGATCATTCTGTCACATGTTGTTGCCACAGCAGCGGTGAGGAAAACACCACCCACTGGGATACAGGGCCGACACAAGCTGACACTCTCTCCTACTTTTCTCTTTCTCTGTTCTGCCTCTTCTTGCCTTCCTATTTCTCTCCACACACACAGCAACTCCCACCTAACCCAGCCCTCTATCATTTTCTCTTTTGCCACGCTTTCTCTCTCCTCTGACTTTATCATAGAGAAACGAATGAAACTCAGGGCGATGGAAGTGCCACTAGGCATCAGTGTCGCAGCACTGTCACTAGAGAGAGGGAAGGCGTGAATGTCTTCGGGAAAAGAAACAGTGAGTAGGCAGGGACGGGAGTGTGTGTATGTGTGTGTGTGGGGGGGTGGGGTTGGGAATGTGGAAAACATTGCGGTGGCCCATGTGACTGCTTTGGCCTGGCAGCATACATGGGGCTTGTGGATACTGTATGTTCCTCCACACTCTGTGCTTCTTCCTGTCTCCTCCCAGTGCCTTGGTGTGTGTACATCCATACTTGTGTGTCTGTTCCTGATATATATGTTTGGTACAGTCTGGTCAAGCCTATTGTTGGCACTCATAAAATCTGCTCATTCAGTAATAAACATGAACTTGTTTGTTACGTATTTTTACATTAACTTTAACATAAATCTTTCTCTACCTAAACAGACATACATCATTACATCAGTCCTTTAGTCTGTCCAGCCGTCTCACCTCATCATTTATACACTCAGCTGTTCAGATCACGTTTCAAAGCTTTACCTTTCATACTGATACCATCAACGGCATTGTGCTAATCGCTAACTAGCCAAGCCGATTCTCTGCCTTTACTCAGCACAACTGTGTCTTACAGACTCATTGGGTATTGGAACTTTGAGGCCAACATTTGTCTCCACATTTGTCTCCACTTCTCTCTTGAATTTCTCATTATTATGACATTTAATTTCATTGTAAAACGGTGAGAAGCTTTTGCAATTTTGTTTTTAGGAGATAGCACTAAAACCTGGCTGTCATTCTTTATGGTTGAGATCGTTTTGATTAGCAAATGATTTCTATGATCATAGAATAAGGTAAAATGATGGTTATAATACGATGAGCTAGGTGCTAGGGAAAGCCTCTCTACTAAAGGTTAGAGAGAATTAAAGAAGCCACAGGAGTCTGAGGAACACTGGCAATTAGTCACCATGCCCTTTTCCACAAAGATAAAAAGACGAATTTATATCTAGTCATGCAGTCTCTCAGTGTGTGATAGTGCTTTGGGTTTTGTGTCTAGAACCTTCCCTTTCTGTTGCTGTGGGCTTGTGTTTTTTTCCTCAGAAACAGCAGCACTAGCAATTGAGTACAAGTGCATAATGAAGATCTCAGCGGTGCTGCAGCTCCATCAGTGGGAACAAGGATGAAGTCCGCATTTCACATTTTAATCTCAGCTTTCAGCCAGCAGTGTAATTCGTTACCACAGAGCCCAGAATATAACACTTAATCCATTGTTTTTTTTTTTTTTTTACTGCTAAGAGGCTAACAGGAAATATTTCATACAAAATAAATCTTTGCCGTTCACTGTATTGTAAGGTTAGAAAAGTGCAACTCGGATCTAACCTCCTCTTAATATGGTTCATCTACCGTGATCTAATGAACTGTAACATCTGTACAGGTGTTTCCTCGTTTCCATGGGATATTTTGCAATAGCTGCACCTAGAGTGTGTGGTAGTTGATGACGTGAGGAGACCACAGGAGGTTAAGGGGAGGAGGAGTGAAGTCTGTTATCTTCACTCTGCCCAAGTCGCTCTCGGACAGCTCCATTCATTTAGAGTCCTATTCACCCAGAGTACAGTATTTATTTTTAGCTTGATTCATGCAAGCCTTCTGCCTCTATTCGTCTGCTTTTCACAGAGCAAATACAACAGTAACGTGACCTTTTCCACTCAATTCTCTCAGAAAGCCCTCTGTTCAAAGCCATACAACTGTAGTGTTTAGTTACTTGTGTAGTGTTTAGATTCACTAAAAGATCTGAGCTCCTCAAGCCAAGAGCTAGTGAGAAGTGCATATTAGGATCGTGAGTTTATAACAGAGAGGCTTCATTTTATGTGAAAGATCCAAACAACAACAATCATTATTATCAACCATCATCAATATCATAATTCATCATAATTCATCATAATTCATTCAGTAAGAAATTTATCCTGGTCAGAGTCACTGTGGCTCCTGAGCCAATTCCAGGATCAGCTGGCATTAGGTGTGGGAAGACACAATATAGAGAAACTAGTCCATTGCAAGTTACATGAACACACAATCACACTCATTTACACCAGTCTGAATACTGGCATGTTTTTAAAAGATGGAAGGAAACAAGAGAACCTTAAGGAACATGCACACAGACAGTAACCCGAGCTCAGGATTGAATATACCATTGTAGGGAAAATTCTTATATCTAGAACCCTTAGGATCTCTTTCATTTGTCCTCTTGTTGAATGTTCTGTGTAAAACAATCCGAACAGAGTTTCCCTCTAGGTACCTTTCCAAAGAATCCCTGAGGAACCATTTTTTCTAAGATCTTGGGATATTCAACAGCAAGAATGACTCACCACATTTGTTCATCTTGCTACAAACTCTTGAATAACATTCGCTAATCTAAATTTGCTTAAATTTCCACACGATTAGTTGCTTGTACATTCTCATTTTCAGTGTTCGTATGCCAATGCCGACCCTGATGATCCACCTCGCTTAGCACTGTTCCACACTGGTGCATCACAGGACTGAAATGTACAGCTCATACTTGTTCTGCAGAGAGAAAATTCCATGAACCGCTTTTAGATTCCAGGCTTACTTTAACATTTTTTTCCTCAACTGTTAATGCACTCTGCTTGTGTGTCTCAACTACTGACTTATTTATTACAACCGTGCGCACATAGAGCACAGACTCCCTGGTTTTGGAAACTAGTGACCTATCCAAGATTCACACTTAGGTTTACTTTATTCTCAGTCTCATGCTGGTGTTCAGTCACAATGCATTTTTCTACCACATGTAAAACGGCTCAGCATTTCTGTTTAATAGCAGCATGTGAGAGCGGGAGATGTGAAATATGCAAAAGTTACCGCATGTTGATTGAAGATTAGAGAAAAAAAATATTTTGAAGCGATTGCTACTGATGAATCATTAGAGCAAGAACATGAACTAACAAGGCTGAATAAAATGAGTTCAGGTAGAAATTTATTTTGAGGTTTGACTTGAATAGATCATTTATGGTTCATTTATAATTAGCTACGATTAGAAAGAATGTTTGGTAAAGTTCAGTCGCAGCTCTGACATTAATAAAAATTCTTTTATTCTGAAACAGACACAAATACTTCGACAGTAGCTGATATCTATCTGAGAACTGTGGAAAACTATATTTTCCACAGTTATATTTTACCAGCTGGTAAATATAATATGTACAAATTTCCTATTTTTTCAGAACAGCCATGGACTCACATCCCATCTATGTCTTATGTAGAGTGTTCTCAGGATCTTACAGGATCCATCATAACCTTGACCAAGATGAAACAGTTACTGAAGATAAATAAACCAATCCTGTATAGTCTTACTAGGATCAGAAACATGAACCATGGCTTGAGCAGGGACCTGAAGCCAAAAGTAGACATAGATGTAAAAGTAGCAACTTGCAGATGGGAGGAAATGATGAAAGAGTTCAAATCAATGGATGTGGGCAGTGTGAGAAGGAGGAGGAAAACCCCCCTGAGACTGATTCAGTTCCTGATTAAACGAATAAGGCCTAGGGTAAAAGAAACAGCACACAAAGTCTAATTCTGGAAGTACGTGTATACAGATTGCTCTCTCTCTCTCTCTCTCTCTCTCTCTCTCTCTCTCTCTGTGTGAGGGTGAGAGAGAGAATTGTAGGCATGCTGTTGTTCTTTCAGATGTGTGAACTCATGACACAAGATCAGTCAGTGTTCATTTTTTGCAGAAAAATATAATAAAAAGTGGGTGTGGCCTAAACAAGAAAGGTATTAATTAATGAATTTGAATATAAACCCTACCTTGGTCTTCCCAGAAATACTGCAGAGTTCAGATCTGATTTTATCTAGTCTGTAAATCTCATCTACACAAATCTTATTTCTGTTTGAACCTGCGTGTGATGTTTTTTTAATTAATTTAGTTCTATTTTACAAAATATGAATAAACTAGCAATCAGATTAAAAAAAAAATGACAACAAAACATTGCCACCCTGATTAGGCTTTAGTTGAATGAATGAACCATGTAAATGCACTGCATGGTCTGAATGTGCTCTTTTTTTGTCCTGTGAGCTTCAGAGCTGACTGTGACATCTAATGATTTAAACTTTCTTATATATATATAAAGGATAGTGCACTTCCTATATCTTTCTATATTGTGACACACAGAACTACTCTCCAGTGTGTTGGAGTATGAAGTTAAGTGTTAGTGGACCAATGAGTATTGATTACACGGCATGATACTCACAGTAACAGATTCAGTGGCTCATGATGGCACATGATGTGCCTGAAGTCAACAGCTGCAACTTGAATAAAAGGCTGAAATGTGCTTTTGTGTTCATACAGTCTACTGGAAAGCTTATAAATGATTCATGGTGAGAAAATAAATGTATTTCCTTCTTCATACCACTGAGTGTGTGCCCATGAGGGGACAGCCATTTGTACGGCTGGGCGCCTGAGTGAAAAAAGCATCATCTTAGCAGTGTGTAAGATGTGTGAAGAGCCGGCACGGCCAGGGCCAGGGGTGTGTAACAGTTCAGCCATTGTAATTGTGTAATTGTGTACTAGGATGCCAGTGTATAGTGCTGTGAGGCCGAAGGAAGAACAGCATACCTAAGCCCTCACAAACAATCTGATACTTTGTCATTTTGGAAAAACGCTATGAATATGTCTTTTGGTTGCACTGTAACCATGGAAACACTGCTTGACTTGAGGAAAGTAAGATTTTATTCAAAGAAAACACACACACACACACACAGAGAGAGAGAGAGAGAGAGAGAGAGAGAGAGAGTTTCATACCAACAATCTTGTTTTGTCTTCTTTTACCAGTGACCTGATTTGAGCCTATGACTTGAGCATGCTTTGGGCTTGCATGCGGTTAATGCTTTAAACAGGTATCCTGTTGCCATGGCAATATCTGGACGACTAGGACGTTGGCTAATTCTGCTTCTCTCAGATCCCACAAATGTAGCAAATGTTGTACTATGGTCCATTTTTTGCCATAAAGCGGAAACAAGCTATAACACGGATGGCTGAATTACAACACCCTCCCCCCTCCCCCCCTCCATTCATCCTTAACTTCTCTTTATTCTTATTTGACGATGATGATATCTGTCGTTTATGTCTTCGGCTTACATCAGAATGCTTTAATGATTGCAGTATGGTCAAGAGGAAACACATACAGGGTGAATATGTTCTAACCTTAAAGTGATGGGGGTGTAACCACAGTCATTCAAAGGGAGAGGAAGAAAGCAAAAGTGAGAGACATTCAGCAGCTCTCTATGCACATTGTTCCTATGAGGCTGCGCCAGTGCCCACACTGTTCCTCCCACATCATCATCTTAGCACATACAACGCTAAATTCTCTCCTCCTTTCCTCTCTCTCACTCTCTAGATATAGCCATCTCTTTCAAGCGCTCGCTCAGCCTCCCTCCTGCTCTCCCTTATCTCTCTCTTGCTGTCCTCCCCTGAATTATTTCACTTCAGGGCTTCCTGATGCATGCTGTACCTATATGCGTTGTACAAAACACAGAACCTTGAACAAATATCTCTTAAATGAAACACACAGCTTTTTTTTTTTTTTTTTCATAAATTTACATTTACAAGTCCAGAATACAAAAGATATACTGCAGAATATTTGAGGTTTTGTTGGAATATAAAATTGAATGAATAAGTATAAAAGCCTTT
Source organism: Bagroides melapterus (assembly GCA_028566695.1). Classification (NCBI taxonomy): domain Eukaryota; kingdom Metazoa; phylum Chordata; class Actinopteri; order Siluriformes; family Bagridae; genus Bagroides; species Bagroides melapterus. The sequence continues at coordinate 6,846,025 of JAOTRN010000029.1, forward strand.
TCTCTAGATTTTAGACAGCGTGCATGAAGAGGAAGAAAGAAAAAATACAGGAAAAATAAAACAGATTAATCAAAGAGGCAAATAATACTGCTCCCATACTGTCATTTCACATCTTCATCTAAAGGTCAGGAAACTTCAATCTCCCTCACTTGTTTGTTATGTGTTTTGCCTGGATTTCCCTCTTCCCTGTGCCTTATTCTGTGTCTTGAGGTTTTTTTTTTGATAGCTTGTGTGTCTGCCCTTTTTCCACCTAGCCCACTGTACCTGCATGCATGTGTGCTATTTGAGCAGAGTTGTTAATGCGTTCCTGTGTTCTTTAATTCATATCATATTCCAGTGAGTGGGGAAACCCCAGTAATCTCGTCTCCCAAACCAAAGCAGATCTACCAACCAGACATGCAGATCCTTGCTGCATACATGCAGTTGTTCACCACTGATTCATCTCTGTTCTACATGATGATCCTCATCTTCCATGTGCACAATAACTATATGTACTGTACTGTAAGTCTGAGTGCAGAGTGGTGGTGTACTCGTAAGACAAGGGCCTACAAGCACAGCCTGCACACCTGACATCTCTTGTGAGCAGTAACATTTGCGGCTTTCGAAAAGAAGTAACATGGCGAGGCAGTTGGCTGCATTTCTGTAGGAAGAGAATAAAGTGAATGTATGAAAGTGATCACTTTTATTTGAAATGCCAAACTGACTGAGTCAGGATCCTCTCTGGTCCTCCAAGCATGCTGAGTCACTTCTTGACATACTGGATATCTTATATGGCCTTCTGTGAATATCGGCGATGTTTAATTGTTCATCTTAATATTTAGAATGTATTTATTGATCTAAATAATTAATTTTTTGAACATATTGCACCAATATGTTATATAACTCAAAGAACACTATTTCTATCTTATCCATACCTGCTTATTCTGGGACTACCCAGGTCACAGGGATCAGCTGGGGCCTATCCCAGCCACCTACGGGCAAAGGCAGGGTACACCCTGGACAGGTCACCAGTCCATCTCAGGGCCACACTCACACACACATACACTCTCACCTATGGGCAATTTAGAGATGCCAATCAACCTATTATGCATGTCTTTGGACAGGAGAGGAAACCAGAGTAAATCCCCGAGGCATGGGGAGAACATGCAAACTCCCCACAGATGGCAGGGGCAGAGGCAGGAATTGAACCCCCAACCCTGGAGGTGTGAGGCAAACATGCTAACCACCAAGCCAGCGTGCCCCCAGAACACTAGCCCTTTGTAGTGTAAACCTGTATATGGAACAATAGAGTAATGCTCACTACTTCAGTTAATGTACTGCTCAGGGCGTATCCTATCATGGGAATGCTATTGATGGAATCCGATTGAGGGAATACGCTTTGGACGAGACACCAGTTTATCTCGTACAAAAGATATACAATCACATGACATGGATCAATGCATAGAAGGCAACGATTGAAATCAATCAAGACAGCAGTTATTACCGGTTATAATTTATTAGTTGATTATAATTAAACAAGGTAAGGTATCAAGACAGATTCGTCTTACGTGGTTGATTAATTGTGGAAAAAATGTCCTGCCTCCTTTTGTCCTGCAGAATATCTTACATCTTTGAGAAGTGTCTGTAGTCTTCTCTGAACGTTTGATCATTTGATCCTAATGATTCTAACATTCGTTTATTACTTTCTTCACGAGGATCATTTGGTTTCTGTCACTTTTATCACACATCACGTGTTGGTCTGTCATTGACGTTTTTTCTATAGGTTGTAAGTCATGTATTGTTTCTACCTGAAGTCATGATTTCTTATCAGAAAATTATCTTTTGGTAAGCTGGTTATTGCTGTGGTATAGCACAGTGGTTAAGTTCTGTGCTCAAACTTTTCCAGCCTCACCTGGCAACCCACAGCTGTATACAGTGGTGTAACAGCAACCAAAAAAGTGGTTCTCATAGCCTTTGGCTTAAGGTGCACTCAAGGATCCTGGAATAAAAAGATTCGGTTTTCATGAGCTGGGACGGCAGCACACAGAGTCAGTGTTTGCTCAGTGCCAGAAATCTGTGACATATCCCTGGGTATGTAGTACATATTCGGATAAAAGTATCAGACAAATAAGTAAACGTATCTAGGTTTTCATTGTTCAGACTGAACAGTAATGCAAAGTGTGCTGAGAGAGTATTTTTAGTTTAGATTATTCTTCTGAATCCAGCGGGAAATAGTGAAGTTGTGCAAACTGAATTAATTCCATGTGGGCCACAGAGCTACCCAGAAGCGTCCTTGAATTGTATCTAAATATTTTATATCTCTCAATGCGTCTGTAAAACATCACCATTTTTTTTTTTTAACCCTCAATAATAGAGCACTGCTGAATGCTTGACTGGACAGTAGATGTAGCAGCGCTGACAGTAGTTTTGGAATTCAAGGTTCAAATTAATGTATTCAGTCTGCTGCTTTATTATTATATAATAACAATTTACTGCAGGATTAATATGGTGATCCCTCCACACGTCATGGGTCTACACGTGTGTAATTGTATCTTTTGTGCTTTCTTGCTTTCTATAAGGAGATATTTATGGAGCATTTTTAGACAGTACAGTCACAGGTAAGGCTGTAAGCTGTAACAGCACAGGACGTGCAGTTATTGAAAAATATCTAACTTCTTGGGCTATTCAGAACACAGGGCTCAATCACAACATACACTCCCATAAGAGTTGATTATGATTATGATTATACTCTGATATGTTGCTAAAGAACAGCCAGTGTGATCTGTCTAAGGAAGTATCCTTCATCTGAAGATATTATAAGCCTTTACTCAACTCAAACCTAAACCAAAAACATATATAAGGCTACAGAAATCCTCTGAGGCATTTGAGGAGATTGTAAGGTGTGGAATAATTCAGTGTGATTTTAGCTTACCCATTTTACTGAATTCTTGGAGAACTCAAACTTTCTGTTGACTGTTCCTTAAGACTGGTAAGGAACTACAATTTTACAGTTTTATGTACCTTACAGTAAGTTTTAGCTGCAACCATCGCTGTCCCAAATGTATGAATGATCATGTAAATCCATTGTGGGTCTGATATGTAACTAAAGCCCAATCCTGTGTAGCAGTGACTTAGTGAGCTCAGAGACAGAGCAGCCTCCCTCATCATGTACTCTGGAGAGAACGGGAAAGGCATTGGCCTCATTTTATAATGGCTTGTCTGTCAAGCTGTGGTGTGATCACACGTGCCTGCTCTTGCGGGTGGTGGCATCACACACAGTGAGAAAGGATGGATTTTTCCCTCTACTGTAGAGATTCAGCTGTCATCCTACATCCCTGACTCCCTCTGTTGCTTCTGGCCAACTGTAGGTGGTGTGGTTTTGGGGTGACCGTGCGTTGCAGTGGAATCAGCTACCGAGTGAAGTCTAAATTTGGAGACTTACATGTTATGAATTAATATCCTTAAATCCTGAGATTATATAAAGGTTTATTGAAATCGAATAAGGTTACATAAAAAATGTAACCGTACTAGACACTGCATATAAATCACTGCAGTCATAATAATCTGCATGCATATTTTCATAGTCTGGGATTCTAATAACTTTATTTAAGGAACAGTTTTGAGTAAATAGCACACTGGTAGGCATGGGCAAAAGTAAAAAGGTTCACAATTTATTTGTACTGCTGAGCAGCAGGAACCTCGTATAGCATCAGAGAGCTTGGGCCTCGACCATCAGCTACATTGAGATTTTATAAGCATGATTCAAAGCAGCCCTGCGATAGACTAGCGAACTGTCCAGGATGTACCCTACCTTCACCCATAGATGGCTGGGATAGGTCCCAGCTGATCCCTGTGACCCGGGTGTTTCCGGAATAAGCAGGTATGGACAATGAATGAATGAATGAATGATTCAAAGCAGAAACTGATGAAAGAAAAACATCCTCAACCATTGGCTAGACGCAGAGCGCATGATCGTCTCCTGATCAGGATAATCTTACCCTTACCAATGTCTGACTAAAGTTGTTTATGAGCAAGATCGTCTCCAGCTCATTCTGACCCTCAAACATTTTACCCAAACAATCTCTGGTAATAACTTCTAGTCACAAACAACTTCTAGTCAAAGTTATATTGCGGCAGGATGAGAAGCACTGAATCTTACGGTTGTAGTATATATGGTGTGAGATTCCATTAATCAAATCTCCCTCACTATAAATTTATGAGTATATAGACTACAGAGTTTATAGGACAGTGTGCCCTGACACTGCACTGTCTCTGTGATTTGTCTTTAAGAGAACACGTCTTGAGATTTGGGTGAATGAAGCGCTTAGTCTCTGTGGCCTTGAGAAATGGTTGCTCATTTCTACCATAAAATTTCCTCATAAATCAATAACTGGAATTTTGGCTATTTACTATTACTTAGAAAAGGATCAAAAGAAGCTCTCATTTTTAATCCTGATGGAGGAGTTGAATCCTGTAGGGTTGTAATATTGAATAAAATAATTAACTTTGACCTGCTAAGTTTAATATAAAAACCCATGTTTGCTCTGACCAAAGCTCTATAACGGCAAGCATCAGTGCTCGGTGTTACATTCCTGGAGATAGCAATATTTATTTAAGGTGACCTTGAGTGTACTGTAGACAAAGTGACCTGAGGAGAAAGCAGCTTATGCTTGATTTTACTTATAAAAGCTAAAACAAAAGGCAACCTGATTGTCAGAGATGTTGTCAAGCATTATAGCAACATACAGGCAGATATTCATTCATTCATGCTGTATTGTACATTCATATTCAGCAGCGTATACCTGGTCACGTACATCAATACAATACAATACAATACAATACAATACAATACAATACAATACAGTAAAATGCATGAACAGTAGTGATGGGTCGTTCTTGAACGATTCGTTCATTTTGAACGAATCTTTAATGAGACTCGAGAAGAACGAGTCGTCTCGGGGAGTGATTCGTTCAGTCGCGCATGCACAACACATCAGCTTAACCTATGCGTACTGCATATCTTAAGCCGATGGGGCTGTCACGTGACGAACGAACGACTTGAACCCGAAGACTCGAGAGAGGAACTAATCAATTCTCTTTCCGGCTCAGACTGCATAGGTTAAGCTTATGGGGTTGTCACGTGATAAATGAACGGCTCGAACAAGACTTGTCAGATGGAGAGGTGAGCGAAAGTCCCAGGTAAACAATTAATGAATCTTTTCTGTTTCTTATAGCGTTATAGTTTTGTCTTGTTTGTAGTGTGATTAACGTTTGCGTAAGCAGAAGATGTGTTAGGGAAGTAACACGTAACATTTTAATTATATTTTGCTAAAATGACCGTAATGAACGAAATGACTCGAAAAAAGATTCGTTCATTTTGCTGAACGAGACTCAAAGGTCCGAGTCGGTATAATGATCCGAACTTCCCATCACTAATGAACAGACCTGTGATGTAGAAGGCATTACATGCATTCCCTATAGATTCCTCAAAACATCTATTCCCAAAATCTCTCACGTGGACGCTGTAGACTTGTACCTAAGATCTCCTCTTGTTCTCATAAAGTCTCTGGTTGTCATATTGAACATCATTTCAACACACTTAGTAATTAGACTAATTTAACTTTAGACTATATGTTATAGTGGAATATAAATGATTCATACTCTTGTTATGTGTCATCATCCTGAAGAAGATGGGTTCCTTTTTGTCTATCGTTATTCTCAATGTGTTTCATCCTTGTGAGTTTTTCCTTGACAAAGATACTATGCCCATACAATGTTATACCAATCACGCTTGCCTTACCCAAATAATCCACACGCAGAACTGTTGCACAGAATCACAAGCAAAAGAAATGTACAAACAAATTCAATTCACATCAGCTGAAGGACTTTGGAAAGGTCAGACAAAATCCTCTCCTTCATATGGGAGTGCTGTAGCTGTCTGAGTGATTAAGCTTTTTTATGTTTTGCCAATATTATCGGTTATTGTAATGCACTGGTGCTCAGGTAGGCTAACAAATGAAACAGAGTTCGATATAATTTTGCTTTCCTCCTCATTAACAGCAACTGATGTTCTGTGCAATAATACAAAATTTGCCCAATAATACAAGATTTGAAATTAGGGAAATGTGATGCTAAGGCATCTTAAAAGCAGAACGACTAATTGCTTACAATTAAAATGACTACAATATGGCAGTTGCCTTATTCCATTCACAGCAGCAAAAGCATACTAATAGATCAGTGATTGTCTTTCACTAATGCTCTACATTTTCATCACAGTTTATATCTCTGATTCACAGCTGGTCTGAGTCTGTCCCCAGCTGGAGATGTTTGGTGCAGTCACACACAGATTCCAATTTCTTTCCTCCTGATTGAAATTTAAGCCAGTCAGAGCAAGTGTCAGACCGAATGTATATCAAATATTTGATTTTTTTTTCCAACATGACTTTGTACATGACAGCATGATAATATACACTAGTCACCGGTTCAAATCGATTAGGTCCTGTCAGCAGCCAATGAAAACTGAGAGCACAAAGTAAATGGAGGAAGTAAAAGAAAAAGGGTAGTATGTATTTCGTGGTTGCTGTTTCACACTATTCAGTCATAATAATCCACCACAACTAGGCTTCAAATAACATGTTTGAATCTCTAACTTAAAAAAACATAAATTTTGGACGAGGAAGCCAAGTGGTTAAGGGGTTGGTCTACCAATTGGAAGGTTGAGCAAGGTCCTTAACCATCAATTGCTCGGTTGTATAAAATGAGATAAATGTATGTCGATCTGGATAAGGACGCCTGCCATATACTGCAAATGTAAACCCAAAGTACAGTAGAATTAAATATGCCCATGGAAACATCAGAAAAATGAACTAGATCTAGAAATGCTAGCAGAAGCATCAAGTTTTTCAACCTCGACAATATCACTCATAACTAGGCTTGACTAGAGATACAGTATGTATGATGTATAATTTCCAATAGAGAGTGCATCGGTCTTGTTCTGGTTATTACTTTTGTCTACGCTTCCCTGTGATACTGTACTTTTAATGAAGTCGCTTCAGTATCCAAAATATAAACAACCTTGCATAGGCTAAACACCACCGAAACTATTAGCAGGCAGTTGCTAAGGATGCAGTAAATGCATCGTTCAGCTGTGCATGTTCATGATAACATGAAGCATCCCAATCCCATGGGATCCCAATCCCAATGCACTAAAAACCCTGAATATTGTGCCACCTGTCCATGTCTGCGTTCCTGTCTTTTGAGAACACATTATCAGTTCATCATGAATAATGTATTTGTATTTGGTTGCATCCCTATTCTGGAAACTATTAAAGAGTGCAATCTGATATTAGATATTAATCCGGTATAATCCATTTAACGGATGTGATTTGATTTTAATTTATTTTAACCTGAATTGTATATCCTTTGGTTTTTAGTGTTTTTTGAGCAGACCCAGACTGATCTTTGTTTAGAGCATGTAAAAAGCTACACATTACTCACATGCCTGCTCCACAGTGAGGCACTCCGGTGAGATTTATATATGCGAGGAACTGCTACATTTTTGATGCAGTATAGGAGGAGTTTTGACTCAGAGTCTCTCTGACCTACTTCAGCTGCAACAGATTCTCCTGTTCTCAGTGTGCTTTTGAAACAGCCATTTTGGTACAAAAAAAGAGTTTCTATTATATGCAGATGTACGTGTGTGTGCACGATAGACAATGAGAAGTGTGTGGAGGGAGACAAAAGGACTTGGGGTGGACAGTGATTTGTCAGATCAGGCTGGGGTTCAAAGATGACCACAGTTGTGTAAAATAAAATAAAAAATGAAGCTGAAGGGATGAGAAAAAGAGGGCGAAGGAAATAGTGAGAAGTGTGGAGTTGTACTGATCTTAAACATACACAATCAGCATAAAAACTGTGAGCAGGTTGGCCTTTACATGGATTTTCAACAAAACACGAAAAAGTCCTTATTATGGAAGTCACCATATCACCACATGCAAGCTGTTAAGTCACTTAACATTAGAATGAGAAACCTCTCTCTCTCTCTCTCTCTCTCTCTCTCTCTCTCTCTCTCTCTCTCTCTCTCTCTCTCTCTCTCTCTCTCTGTCT
>JAOTRN010000029.1:6981971-6992688 GCA_028566695.1 Bagroides melapterus
ACAGTACTGTACATGTTCTGTGTGTGTGTGTGTACAAATCACAGGATCTGTACTTCTCTGTACACACACAAACACCCTGCTATTCATTAATGAGTGGTAGACGGAGAAAAACCCAGCAATGTGCAGTGTGTTTTGTTGCCCTGCTGCTTCAGCATGGTGGTGACATTCAGATGCCATCATGAAAGAACAAAAGGACAGCAGAATGTCTGAATGCGTGATGACAACACAGAAGGACGTACCTCATCTCCTTAAAGGCCTGCGTGTTCGTGAAATGGCATCCCATACAGAGTGTCCCCTGCCTTGTGCCCAGTGTCCACTGGGAAATGCTCCAGGTTCTCTGTGACCTTGGGTAGGAAAAGTGCTACTGAAAAGAAATGGATGGATTTTATTTTCTAGCAATGCTGCTCTTAAAATTAGTAACTAAAATAGTGAGTAATTAAATAAATAAAGTTGAATTTGAGTTAGAAAAAAAAACTCCAGATCTAGAGCTATTGTGAATCACTGAAGCAATGAAACAAATTAAAAAAAAAAGGTTGAAATATTGACATTAAAACAGCAGTCAGTTTATTTAATCTTGTTAATGTCAGTAATGACCTGAATATCATTTCATATTGAATACATGTGACACTTTAAATTCTTTACATGTTATTTTTAAGGCTTTATGGAAGTTTATTAGATCATTTCGAGCAAATCTCAGACAAATCAGCAGACACTACAGTCTACCTGGACTGTGTGATGCAGACAGCTGGTGACACAAAGCTGAGGCCAGCATCCGGTCCATCAGAGTGGATAAATGTGTCTGACTCATGGAAGCTTTTATGAAAAAGTGCTTTCTCACTTAGTATAGCCTTCAGTCACTCACTACCTTGCCACTGGGTAGGGTTTATTTATTCACTCATTCATCATATGATTGTAAATAAAAAAAATGTTTTTTTTTTAGGGAGGGGGTGTTGAGAGGTGGGGGACAGTGTTGAGCACTGATGTATCTGGGTTCCCGTCTGCATGATGGATGGAGCATGGTGGAATGTCGGCATGATTTGTGAGCTCCCCAGTACTAAGCCTTTCTAGCTCTGATTAAGTTTGCTGTGGGGATGGAAAACTCTCTAAAGGCAAGCCCCAGGCTTTGGGTATCTGAGGACATTTTTCTTTCATGGGTACAACTTACCCCTGAGAGATTTCTACTATTCAGGTCAATATTATGAACCTTAAAACATAAAAAGTTATTAAAAATATTTAACTTTAGGAACTACAGAAAAGATTCTAAAAGACTTTAAAAGATTGCCAGATAACTTATTAAATTATGACTTGTTTAAGAAATACAGTTGTAGCTACCTTCCGATTGGAACTTTTTCAGAAAGTGAATATATGGTATATGTGAAGCAGGCTGTGAAATCCCTTCATGGTCCACTTTCACCATTTCCTATTATATATATAGTTTTAGAAACTACAGACTTGACTGAACTGAAATTCGTGTCTTCTTTAAGTTTAATAAGTTGAATCTAGTGATGCCCAAAAGTAAAATGGGAAAAAACTGCATTAAAAGATTCCACTGAAAGTCGCCGACCTCCATGTTGATGACCTACACTTACAATTAATAAAAAAAATAAAATAAAATAAATAAATAAATATTAATAATAATAATAATAATAATAATAATAATAATAAGAGGTCAATTTGACAGAGACATCAAAGTACATTATTTTTAAGATTTTATTTTTAGAATTTTAGAATTTTATTTGTTTTGTTTTCTTTGTTTTTAAAATAAAATAAATAAATTGTATTTATTTTTTTATATAAAAATATATTTATAATTATATTTATTTTATTTTTATTTTATTTTTATATTTAATTCAGTGACATTTGAGATTTTCCATACTCTGTGTGTGTGTGTGTGCGCTTGTTCACCTCACTTGTCCTTTCTGTTTTTATAATCTCAGCATGTGTACTCAGAGCAAAGTTTTTTTTTTTTATCCTTGGAGATTTTTCTTCTCTTAGTTAGCATTCTGAAGTGTAAGTGCTGAGCTCTGTGTGGCTGACAAACAGAAACCTAACAAATGTGTTTAAAATTATGGACAACAAATACAACGAGAGCTGAATTTATGTTCCTTATGAAAGTTTTTAAAATCAGCAGAAGTTATAATATAGTAATAAGTGAAGGTTTATAACATTCTTGCACACCAGGACCGAATCCTTTTGCTCTGCTGTGTATTGAGTTTGTTCATTTTGATGAGATTGTTTAGCTAAAATGCTGAGAAATGTGTTCTTCAATTTAATCTAGCAACACAAATATCACCACTGCTTTGTATATTTATAAGCTTTCTTTACGAGCATTAAGTTCACCTGGTCACCCAGATACTGAGCTTTAACCCTTTTTACCAGTACGCTGCTGCTCTAGTCTGCTGGTGAAATGGAAATGAACTTCTTACCTCTGACATTTTCAGTTAGTTTAAACAAGCGAATTATTTTCTTGCCACAAGTCTGATAAAATTCTTCAGAACACCGAGAGATTTTTCTTACATCTCAGACAACCTTACACAGAATTGTAGTGATTGGAGTTTTATGAAACTTTATATATTTAATGTCACCTCTAGTTTAGATAAAAAGAATTTGTAATAGCCATCATATGTTTTCTTAAGGCCCTGAATATCTTTTTTTTATATGAGCCATTAACCACAACTGAGAGAGAAATTCTATGCGCCAAAATTCTAACCCCAAAACAGGCACAAATTCCTTTTTTTCTTTTTTTTTTCCTTCAACTTAACTCTGCTCCTTTAAGCGGTGTGCATACTCCGACAAAGCGGAGTCAGACAATCCCTCTTTCACTAATGCTCTAATGCAGAACGCAGATGGACATCTGACACTGGTGGAGCATGTGTGTGTGTGTGTGTGTGTGTGTGTGTGTGTGTGCTGTCTCTGCTCTTTTCATAAATGATCTCTGACTCCTCTTATCTTTCTCCACTACGGCCTTCATCGTCTCTTTTCTGGAAGCAGAGATCAAGTAAGGAAGGAAGGAAAGAGAGAGAGAGAGACAGAGAGAGAGAGGGAGAGATGGAGAAAAAGAAACTAAGAAAGACAGCTGAAGCAAGGTGAATGGCCCGAGGATCGATCCTTATGCAAACACTGGAGGAAGGGTATGGTGTGTGCTGAGCTGTAAAGCATATGATATCACTAAACTGTACATCAGTCACTGAGCCCAGCAGGTCATGAGAGGCAGGATACAAGCCACGTTCTCCCTGTGCACTCAGGTCGCCACGCTCACGTCTCTAATCAAAGCTCCGCTGCCTGCCTCTCTGTCCTGGCCTAGCCTGGTCCGCTCTGTTGTGCTCTACAAGGTGCTCAGATTGAGATTTCATGGCTGCGTGAGCTACACAGCAGGGTCCCGCTAAACATATTTAACCCTGCAGCACTTCCCAGGTAGACTATGCCTGGAATGCTGAGTGGAGAAGTATTAACAATGCATGTGCGATCCCTCTGCAGCGTCTCTTGTTAGGAAAGCTGTGAAATCAAGTGAACAGGGTGGTATTGCTCACATGAGGTGTTTGTGCACTTACACATACTCACACACCCCTAGTGAAGTGAAGAAAGTATGCTCTGTGGGAGTTCTGGCAGGCTGGGGAAGTTCAGGATGACGACAGCAGGCGCTAAATGTATGGAATGTTTGAGATATAAAGAGAGGCGAGGGATTGAGGGATGAAACGGAAAGGAGAGGTGTCTCCGATGATTATTGTTTTAAAAGCACACCCCAGGAGCATCTCCTCCTCCTGTCCACCATCTGCACACTCATTAACCCACATGCCACCACTCACTGCTTAAAGGGGCTGGGCCAAGAACACTCCTCTGTGTTTTGTGTGTGTGTGTGTGTGAGTAAGCATATCTGCACATACTTGCAAGCATTTGTGTTATGTCTTTAAATGTGTCATCGGAGCACACAGCCTGCTGCGTGTATGAATCAGCTTTTGCGGATTGAGCACTTTGGAGATGCTTTGAGGTAACGTTTGAGGTCATGTTTATGCTAGCGCCTTCCAGAGTGACCCCCATCCTTGTGTATTTTACTCATTACTCACTGGAGCAGATTTTACTTTAACATAGTAGGTGCAGGAACGCTTCTAATGATGCAATTACATCCTGATTTGTCTGTTTACTGTATACCAAATGGAGAGAAACAGCTCCAATCTATTGCTAATATAAACCATTAGAGATTGAGGGATTGTGCTGTGCACGGATGGTGGACGGTGGCTGTGGACGATGAAGTGGTGGGAAGTACTAAAGTCTAATTATTTTGTTACTGCACTTAACTTTTTTTTTGTCTGGATTTGAGTTCGACTTTCCTCTAAGGCTTTACTTTCACTATATTTCACACTACAAATCTCTACTGCCTACTCACGTGTGAATTTCCCACTGGGATAGATAAAGTATCTATCTATCTATCTATCTATCTATCTATATCTATCTGTCTGTCTATCTGTCTATCTATCTCAAGTTCTCTTTCAAGTGTGTTTTCCTGCGCTAGATTTTTTGTAATCAGATGACGTTATAGCAGTGATAAATTGATATAAACTAATATAAACTGAAATCCTTCACTGTTCTATGTCTATATCTATATGTTGCTATGTGTTTATTGAGGCAGTTTGTGGTCCGACAGCTAGCTCATAAGGTTTGGTGGGTTTCTAGCTAGCTAATTAGTCAACCAATCCTTGGTGAGAGTGACAGTAATTTCCCAAAAGTCACAAAAATTATATGAGGCACGTGTCTTTTTATTTTGTGACTTTTTCCTTGTACTTTTAAGTGTGTGTGTGTGTGTGTGTGTGTGAGATGTGTGTTTACCGGACACACACATCAGAAAGGTCGGCACCCTCTTGTTCAGCTCTACGGTTCCAGACTCGGGTCACATCAAAGGGCTTCAAAGGCTCTCTGAAGCCAGCACCAATTAATGCACTATAATCACCACAACAACACAGAACAGTGTAAAGTGAATTAATCACAATCACAAGCATTTGAGATGTTTCTTATTAAATACACGCTGGCTAAAGTATACTGGTAAAAGATATAAAGACGTGTTTAGAAGGACCGCTTCGTACAGGAATGTTTGGAGATTTTTAGAGACTGCTGTCTGAGAGGTGAATTTAAATTGCACTGAGTAACTTTCTACCCTCTCTAACCGAACCTGTACCATCTGTTATGACAACCTGTGCAGTGTGTGTTGCCTTTTATCCCTGCATTCTTACTACCAAGAAGCAAAGTGACACATGACAAATCATTTTCAGTGTACATGAGTGACAGAGCTGAGATTTTAGGTACAACGCCAAGGGACAAAGAGACATTTGAAATTTTCTGTCTGGAGGTCTGTATAAACTATGGAAGAGTAAAGCAAAAATAATCACAATTGGCTTGATTCCTTGGATCCTTGGATAGTGTGTCTGTGGTCTGATGTTTCTTCAGTTGTCCACCCACAACTTTACTTCCTACTTGCACTTAGTTTACTTTTAATGTTAGATATATACAGATGAAAAGGTTTCATGAATCTTCTCTCAGTATATGTGTATGGAGACATTAAAAATGAAATAAAGCTTGAAGGAAGTAGCACAGATCACTGATTCGTTTACTGAGTGTACAAAGCGAGGACATTTCGTCTGCTTTTCTAATCTGCCAACAAAGCTAGCACATAACATCTGAATCAAACAACACTCGACTGGTGCATTATTGAATTTACATCCAACTAGTTAATTTTAGTGACCTTTATATTGCTACCAGTGTTTCCAGTCTGAACCACAAAAACAAGACCCCGGGGGAAGCATGTCCACAAGAGACAACAGCAACAGTCACATCACGCGTGAGACAAACTACAAACAAAGCAGTCACTTAGTAGTGTGGTGAAAGGGTTAAAACTGAGCAGCACAAGTCCACCTGAGAGCAGAGCTAATTGAATGCAAACAGAAGTGTGAAACATAGTCGTACTGTCAATCTCTTTTTCTTTGATTATGGGTATTGCAGGTCTGGATTAAACTGTACCTTTGCTAGCAATTATCATATTTTTTTTGTTTTTGGAAAAATGCAGAGCCTGATGAAAGGATACAACCATCACTGGATACAAAGGTTTTCTGTCTCAGTCTCTGTGGACTGCAGTTAATGTATTGACTGGTGACATTGTAGTAAAGCTGGAGATATTTTGTCCATAGTGTTTAAACTGAATGTCATACAGAGCTGAAACAGCTCCGATTTCTTCTTAATTCTTGTCCCAATTTCATAGTAGTACTAGAGTTCGTTATTGTAAAGTTGAGATGATTATATCAGTGCGTGAGAAGGTTAAATAAGAGAATGTAGATGAGTCTTAGACCTGTGTGAGTGCAAACTCAATCATATTGGTCTTATTCACTTGTAGAATATCTCGTCCTGCTCTAACCAGCATGTCAGTCAGGGGAGTGTAGATAAGGCTTTGAGAGAATCATTACACTCTCCTTCTCCAAATCTGACGGGTCTACTCTTTACCTTCTCGTCTTGCTTGCTTGGAGATCAAAAGTCATTGATTTCTTCAATATTTTCCGGTTGATATATTGCCTAGATGTTTGTAGGTGGTTTTCTAAGTCTGGTTATGTCTTTGTAGAGTCTATTCAGTTCTCTTCACATTATTCAATAGCTCCTTTGCATTATTCTGTAAAACTAATGTAGTGTAACTAATGCTTTACATAGTATGTTGTTACTACAGTGTGGAATGTGAGTCTGGAGCCACTGCGAGTCCTGAGAGCTTATGAACTTAAGGTAATTTGTTCAAAGCTGTCATGGCTAAAGGACTTCAGCCATGTACATTGATATTCATACACTAATTAATTCATTATTTGGCTGACCAGCAAGTACGTATAATAACGATGTACCGTAGCTGTGTAAAGCATGTAGCGTTGAAGCTTTATGTCACCAGTTGCTGAGGTCTAATGTTGAGCTCAGGTTTCTGTCTGTCTGGAGTTTTGTATGTGAGTCAGTGAGGGATGCAGAGATGGTAAAGAGGGGTTTTTTTTTCACAGGATGAAAATGAAACTTGAGAAGTAGAGGATAAAAATCGAATCAAAGTTCAATTTAATGAAAACAATTTTTACAAAAAATAGAAAAAGGGTTGGGGGGACAGAAAAGTAAAAAGCAGAAGAAATATTTTCTTTAGTACTGTATTTATTCTGTCTTCTGAATTCAGTCATCATCTGTCACCTGGATCATGGTGGAAGTCAGGAATGTGTGAGATGGCAATCAACTAAGAGTGATTGGTTTTTCTTACCCTTTTTAGTGGATGTCATACGAATCTACCTCATATTTTAAATAGCTACATAAAATTCGGTGTGAGATTAATACAACCGTAGTCCACAGCAATGACTCATAAATTTATATTACTGATGCTATACTCCTAAAAGTCCTGGCTAGATTGAGAGATTGATATTCTCTTATCATCACGCTCGGCTACCTTTTATTACATCAAAGACTGAATGAATATTTCAGAGTTAATATTTGAATAGAATTCTATGTTAGTGTATGAACTTTCCATTATATACAGTATGAGTGCACAATACTGGAACAAAGCCCTCTGAGACAGACACTCGTGCTGCAGCTCTTCATTACCTTCATAATGCCTGTGTTTTCCTGAAAATGAATTGTGTTGTTTGGCCAAAACGAGTGGCGGTGTCGTGGCTTAAATTGTGGGACTGGATCAATGTGATGGGTTGCAGGTGCTCTGTTACTGCCACAGGACTTGAGATAAGGTAATAAATTGGAGTGTCAGAAAAAGACACCTAGTCTGATAATTCACATGATAGCAAGTTATTCAGGAAATGAGGTTTTAGATTTAATGTTACTTGCTGTCCAGTACGTATTTCACATCGTGTATCTGTTATGTGATCTAGACTGCACAGGTCAGTGACACAGTGATGAATGGTGTACTCGGGGATTGAGTGACACTTAAACGTTTGTGCTAGTAAGTGAAAGGTTGTAACTTTAAATGTTGTGGTTAAAAAAAATGGTTAAACACTTCAAATGTTTGGGCATTACAAACACTTTTAATGGAGGGTCCTTGACTAGTGGACTGCAGTTTGGATGAACCGAGCACTCGAAAAGTACTGTAAAAAAAAAAAAAAAAACTGTCCATTGTTCAGCAACTAGTTTTTCACTAGCAGATCCAACGTTGTGCTTTCAAGTGCTTTTTCCAATTTTCAACTCAGGTTCTGTGAGTCTGTTCCCATTGTAGCCTCAGATCCTTGTTCCTGGCTGTCAGGAGTAGAACCTGATCGGGTCTTCTCTTGTTATAGCTCATCTCCCACAAGGTTTCATATTTGATGATCATTCTGGGATACTTTTCTGATCCCAGCTGTTGTAAAGAGTCCTTATTTGAGTTAAAGTTCCTATCAGCTCAAGTCAGTCTGGCCATTCTCCTCTGATCTCTCTTGCCAACAAGGTGTTTCTTTCTGGAGAACTGACTGGATATTTGTGGGGGGTTTTCCTGCATTATTCTGTGCAAACTCTATAGACTGTTGTGTGTGAAAATACCAGTAGAGCAGCAGGTACAGCTAACCTGGTACCAAGAATCATGCCTTACTTCAAAGATACTGAGAACACAATTTTTCCTCATTCTGATGTTATGTGACAATTAGCAGGGGCAGTTGTAGCTCAGTGTTAAAGGCATGATAAGAAGGATGTGTGTTGTTTCCATTGCCGGGCTATGTGGCAAAAAAAAGAAACTTGTATGAAAAAGGCAGGTCATGTTCCAACTGAAAACAGAGAGACCTGGCAACCCAGGTCTTGTTTCACATGTGGTAACAATGGTATCAGTGTGATGTGACAAAGCAGGTGGAAGTCATTCATGTAGATTTAAGTGATTCATTAAAAAACAGTGATACGCACTGATGAAACAAATTGGATAAGGCCAAGTGACTAAACCCTTGAAATGGTTGTTAAAAGCAAAAACAAAAACAAGCCACACACAAAACCAATTATTATGCACTTGTATGTGCGATAAACAAGGTTAATTTAAAAAGAAAATTGTCTTTCGGCACAAGCTGCGTCACCTCTCTGGCACCCCCTGTTGGTAAGCAAGTCTGTTTGAGCCTCTCTGTTTCCAGACTGTGCAGCTGAGCTCCAATAACAAACCAGCTCTGACCATCTGACAGCAAGACTGTCAGCCTGGCAGCCGCATGGTTTCACATACCCCCTCCTCTCTCATTCCTCCTCTCCATCCCCTCCTCTCTTCTGCCCTACACCCCTGACACACTGCCAGCACACAGACAGGCCCAGCCTGCAGCTCTCCCTCCAGTCCTCCAGCCAGGCACTGATTTACCACATCACCCCATACGCACAGATACAACCTCCCAGAAGTGCACTAGTGTGACCTGGACATGGATGAGAGCAGAATGGGTTTGGTACAAATGGAGAGAAATCAAGTCATATCCAATATTACACACACCGAGGACAATTGTGAGATTATTTCACCGGTTGACTCTGCTGAATGATTTATGATTGTAAGTGAAATTAGGAAAAAGCCAGGTTATCATCAGAAAGCAGAATGTTCCAACAGAGGGAGGACGGAGCTGTTCTTCTGTAGCCATGGAAACAGATGAATAGAGTTCCATAGTATTAATCATTATGTCATTTGTCAGTCTCTCTCTCTCTCTCCCTCTGTTTTTCTTTCTCTGTCTTTCTCTTACGTACGTACACGCAGCAGGAGTCTGTGCTTATTGATCGTTAAAATGACGAAAATAATTCCATTTGCATGTTGCATACCCATGTGTCTTACATCAAATGCATTCTAATATTCAATTTCCAACGATATGTCTGTTTGTTTGTTTTTTAATTAATCGCTGTTTTTCTGCTATTACTATGTAGAGCAGAACAAGAAAACATTCCAATACATCTATGAGAGACCAATGAAGAGCTGGAATATTTAATCCCTGCGATACTGATTACACATCACACCTTTCATGGTCTCAAATTCATAGTGGCTTCTCCGACTGTGTCCTTCTGTCCCTGGCATGTACCACTGCGAGCTGCAGTGCGTTCAGTGCGTCAGCATGGCAGTAAAGCAGCGTTTCACTGCGCCGCTAAACAGACAGACTGTTGGCATGCTGCCTGCTCTCATAAAGCTGCCCAGTAGAGGAGAGCAGCACTGAGAGCACACACTCTCTCTATCTGAGGCTGAATTCTTGTGCCCTAAATACAAGTTATGAGCACATGAACAGCTTTCCAAAGTCTTAAACATGAGCAAAACAGATGATTTGTGCTACAAATCTCGGGCAGCGAAGAATGGCATGTGTTTGTAACAGACAGGACCTACTGAATACTTTTGATTGACAGATAATATGAGATTATAACAGAATAAAGGAGTGAGAGATGGCTTTGTGTAAAATACTCAGGGTATGTTAATGACTTTACTGTCATTGGCTTGAGAGAGAGCAAGAGAGAGACAGAGACACACAGAGAGAGAGAGACACAGAGAGAGAGAGAGAGAGAGAGAGACAGACAGACAGACAGACAGAGAGAGAGACAGAGAGAGACACAGACACACAGAGAGAGAGAAACAGAGAGACAGAGAGACAGAGAGAGACACACACACACACCGCGAGAGAGAGAGAGAGAGAGAGAGAGAGATACACACACAGAGAGAGCGAGAGAGAGAGAGAGAGATACACACACACAGAGAGAGAGAGATACACACAGAGAGAGAGAGAGAGAGAGAGAGAGAGAGAGATAC
>JAOTRN010000029.1:7027412-7040204 GCA_028566695.1 Bagroides melapterus
TGACGCAACCCTTCTATTTTTTATCTGGGCTCGGAACCAGCACTGAGATTTAACTCTTCATTGGCTGGATTAGCTCCCCAGGAATCGGACCTGGGCCCCGCGGTAATGAGAACACGAGATCCAACCGCTGTACCACCAGGAGGCCAAAAAGGAACTAGATAATTAAAATAGTAACACTACAAATTCTATTATGATGTCTAGTTCGCAGGGGAAAAAAAAAATAAAACAGTAATATTTATTTAAAACAATAAACACACATTTTAATCTGTCTGAAGTCTGTATTCAGTCCGGTATTCAACATGTACCTGTTAGACTGAGAGGTTGAAAGTAAAACTCCTTGTACTGATCAGACACTCTGGTGAAATCTTCCCCTTCCTCCTGGGGGCTCCGGATCATAAGATCACCTGTCAATCAAAGTAGAACACCACGGTCTTACTAAAGCAATAGTGTAGTAATCATTCTCTCACAGGCACAACACGGCAGAAGCACTGAACGTAACAAGCGTGTACCTTGATACACAGCCTTATTAGAGAGACCGAGTGCTGGTGTGCTGGCTCCTTCTGGAAGACCTACAGCATCCTAAAATAAGGGGAAATTATTCACAGCATTATCACACTCAAGCACTTTTTCACTCAGCTGTTGTCATAAACTAAAGACTATAACACATAATATAAATACACTGTACTGAATTTTATTATTGTACAGTTTTTTTGGGTTTTTTTTATACAAAACATTACATAAGCAGTATTTAAAGCTGACAACAGAAAGCAGCAGAATGCTCGATGTTAAAGGAGAGTTAGTTGGGGAAAGTGTAATGAACACAGAGGATCCATGTGACAAAAATATACTTCCAAGAACAGCAAGTTTTGAAGAACGTACGTGTGAAGCCAAGAGTTTCTCCTGGGAAGTGCCTACAATGTTGGCAAAGTTCTCCACGAAGTTACGTGGAGCCTTAAACACACGCAGCACTTTTTCATCTGCTCCAGAGACGAACTGAAATCGGCCGATCGTGGCCAGGCACTGCATGTCATAGCCGTGGATCTGAGGCCTGGAGATCTCATGCCAGGTGACCTGCACACACACCGATAACACAAACGGTGTCAGA
Source organism: Bagroides melapterus (assembly GCA_028566695.1). NCBI lineage: Eukaryota > Metazoa > Chordata > Actinopteri > Siluriformes > Bagridae > Bagroides > Bagroides melapterus. The sequence continues at coordinate 7,028,518 of JAOTRN010000029.1, forward strand.
AACGCGTGCTTTAACCCGGAGTGACAACCGATTATGAATTGTGCCACTGTATATTAAAGAAAACATTTTTTTCCAGCCTAATCGGTATTTATTGTATCAATAGCAGAAAAATCAACTTTCCATATATAAAACTTATATAAATAATTGAATTCCATCAAATAAAAAAAGTGCATAAAACTGTCCAGCTGTTAAGATTCAGTAAAAGATTTTAACATCCAATTATGTGATTCTCATTAGAGTAATTAATAGTTATAAATACTACTAATATCTTTTATGTCACAGAAAATTATATTGATACACGATACTGATTACATCATATTGTCCAACCCCATGTAGTTGTTTATAATGTTTAAAATTTGCAGACAAGGTTTACAGCAATTACTTGGAAAAAGAAAGGATATTCCATAAACATTCCTTCTTTGTTGGAGCTATACACTGGTTAGTGCCAGAAATGTGGACAGTGTTACACTATACAGGCAAAAGTATGTGGATACACCTACATATATGTCACACCTGTATGTGCTTAGTGAACATCCCCATTCCTGGTTTCGTTGACTCTGGGTGTTCTAATAACCTCCACTCTGTTTGAAGCGAGGCTGTGGGGATTTGTGTTAATTGAGCCACAAGTGAGGTCAGGCAATGATGATGGTTTCGGTGGTCTGGGGTTCAGTCTGTGTTCTAGTTCATCCCAAAGGTGTTCATGGGGTTAGGGTCAGGGCTCTGTGCAGAACACTCGAGTTCTTCCACTTGAGTCTTCATGGAGCTCGATTTGTGCACAGATGCTAGAACAGGTGTCAGTTCCAGTTAAGAAATCATACTGCAGCAGTATACAAAGACAAACTGCCTTTGCAAATTTGGGGCAACAGCTCGAAGAAGATTCCCTTCTGTGTGTGATGGTCAGATGTCCACACACTTATATTATACAGCTGTATAATCTATGTCTACATGTTGTGTAACTTTGCACTTGAGTATATAACAAATTCTGAAACCTGTGAGCAGTCTTTCTTTCTCCATGGAGCGAAGATTCTTGTAGTCTGGTCTGAGCCTACGCTGAGGAGAAATTCTCCCTCTGGATCCCAGCTTAAGTCCTGCACTGCATTAAAGTGTCCGGACAGCACCACGGCAGGACTCCATGCACTCTGTACACAACACACACAAGGTACTCAAACACATCGCTGGCATGTCATATTTGGGTGCTTTCACTCCTGTCTGGTCTGTTTGCAGAGTCTGAATCGGAGAGAATTTCATTTAATTTTGTGTACTTTTTGGTTTAGTTTCACACTACAGATCATTAAACAAACCTAAAAGCAAGAGCAGGGAACACACTGCTGGTGCTAAATTAATTCTGTTAATAATGATGGATTAATTATATAATAAGAAATGAATAATTATATTAACAACCTCTGTATATCATATCTTTGTTTATTATATCCAAATCTCCAACTCCCGCCGCACCACACCTCCGTCCTTTAGCTCGGTTTATAACTCACACCGAATCAGAATCTGAATCTGAGTGAAGTTCATCATTTGGATTTGTTTGCTACTTGTTTTGTTTTTGCATCACAATACACATAATAAAAAGCTGACTGAGGAATGTGTACAGCTAAAAGCTACTCTTTCTTCATTTCAGATAGAAATGCAGTAAACCAATCTTTGGCAAGCAAAGGCAGAATCAGAGAGCATGGAGAACACGGAGCTGACGCTACACAAATTACTAGTTAATTATATACATAACAAGGATGAAACATTTCGTATATCGCATGAGTTTTTAACAAATCATGACTAGCTGGAAGACACAAGGAGCGTTGATTCACACGGAATAAACCATTTGTGTACTGTAGAAGTGAAGTGAACTCTGCTAGAATAATGCCCTCTTAATGAATTCTTCAGGACTGATGGATGAGATCTGGGACTCACCTGCTGCTTTGGGTCTCTTTGCCAGAGGTGCAGCGCTCCGTGGAAAGCGTGAGCCAGAATCTTGGACCCATCGGGCCCCATCTGACAGCCAAAGAATCCTAGCGTGTTTCCTCCTACTTCTCCGACACGCACCTGGAGACACGGACAAACAACAGGTGGTGAGCTTTAAAAGGCCCACAAAAGATGTCATGTTATTTTGGAAACGTCCAGAACATCCTGCTTGATACTGTTACACTTGAAAATCGTATCTCTAGCTGGCAGAGTGCCCATCCCTTCGAGGCCTTTTCTCCCTGTTTGGTCAGAAAGTCAATAAGCAGTAAAATCAGGCGTCAATCATGTCAAGAGATGTCTTACAAGTACAAGTCTTACAGAGCATTCGTACCACATTTGAAATAAATAAATAAAAAGCTTGTCTGAAACTCCATCACAGAAAATCATCTCAAGATTCTGGCAATTTATTCCCATCTGTGGCCAATTACGGAGGCAGAAAGCTTTTCCACAGTGCATTCTGTTTGCCAATAAATGGCAGAGAGCGCATGGTGAATGAATCCCACTGCCCCTCGTGAGTCCTCTGGTTACAGAGGCCACTATTTACCAGCTGTGGATCTCGGCCAATCGGAGCAGACGTCTACAGCTGTGCTCCATCTTAGTTTAGCCATCTATTATCAAAGAAGATTACAAAGTGCACAATCAGGACTCCAAATAAATCAAACAGACAGGCCACAGCACAAATTATGCAAAGCTGAGTCTACTAAGGGGGTGAGGGAGGGAAAAAAAAAAAAAAAAAAGCTGTTAATGCAATCACCAACAGTCACTATAGACCAAGTCACTTTAAAACAAATGGAGAATTCAAAGCAAGAAAACAGTCTATGTTCAGAGAATTAGACTATAGGATAATGTCCTTCTAGTTAACAAGGCTATAAATATCCCCCAACGGCATTGTACTGTAAAACTAAAAGAACAGTGTGTCCTTTATCTGCCCGGTGTCTAACACACTTAATACCTCAGATTAACGGAGGAAGCAAGGCGTGCTACAAAGCAGCACTAACATCATATAAAACAATATAATTAGTTGTGATCACGGTATCAAGGTTAACATGGTTCTATTAATTCCGACTAGCTCAGATTTGCATTTAGAAAGAATTCAAGACGCAAATAAGGAACAGGGATAAAGACATGTTACATAATTGAGTTAGATTCTGCAAAAGTGTGGGTTCTTCTGGGATTAATTTAATACCACATGCAATGGCTCAGAGTACATTTAGTCTGTAGGCTTTTTTAATGAACCTGCTTTTGACCTTGTCTGTTTGACGGGGTGTGATGATGTTCAACATTTACATTTACTCGTTTGATAGGCGCTTTTATGCAAAGCGGCTTACAATTGATCTGAGCAAATGAAGGTGAAGAGCCTTGGTGATGCTGGGATTAAACTCAGAACCTTCAGGAGACCAAAATTTAATCACTGAGCAACAACAGCCTCTTGTAGATATGAAAGAATCTTATTTATTTATTTATTTATTTATTTTATATAGTCAATAGTGGTGCTGTTCCACCTACAGATATACAGTGGTATGGTAGCATATTGCATTGTTTTCTTTTGAACATAGTAAGGAATTACCTTACAATTACTACAAGTGCTGGTTATCAATGTACTCAAATGTGACATAAAAATGTTAGTAAACAGTAAAATATTGTTTAATAAAATCTGTAAATCACAGGTCATGAACTGGAGGTGCCAATATTTGAGTACACTAAATACCCAAGTGGTATTTACAGGGAAGTGCTAGCTTAGTGGTTAAGGTGTTGGGCAACTGATCCAAAGGTCATTAGCTCGAATCAAGGTGCAACGAGCTGCTACTGCTGGGCCCTTGACCAAGGCCCTTAACCATGGCTGAGCTGTACAAATGAGATAAATGTAAGTCTCTTTGGAAAAGGGCGCCTGCCAAATGCCATAAATACACTGAATAATAGTGTAAATTTTTATAAAAGTGTAATTTTTAAAGGCTAATTAAAAACCAAACATCCTAAGACTTCTATTCTACCTGGAAAAAGGTTGTAAAATGGGTTACAAGGGAACCCTGCACACCCCCACTTTAACAGGAACACCTTTACACCTGCTCGTTTACACAATTAATATATCAGTCAGCCAGTCGTGTGTCAGCAACACAAGACATAAAAATCAAGCTGATCCAGGTCAAGAGCTTCAGTCAACATTCAGATATCACAATGGAGAAAGTGGAGAAAAAAATGTGATCTCAGCGATTTACACCACAGCTTGGTAGTTGGTGCCAGATGGGTAGGTTTGTGTATTCCAGAACCCACTGAGATCTCAAGAGATTTTATTACACACCCAACAGTCTTTAGAGTTTAAACAGGATGGTGCCAAAAAAGCAGCACATCACCTTTCCAAGAGCAATCCAGAGACAAGGTCAAATTAATGATGATTCGAAAGTGTGTCTTTCACTCTGAGTGACAAAGACCTCTGCAAGCCACTCTGGAGCAACACAACATTAACCAGATTGATTTTGAATTCTGGCCACTTTGCTGTGCATATATTATACCAAGCCCGAAAGCAAACTGTGTAATCGCTCTAGTTTACAGACAAAACAACAAAGTGGATCCGTGTGACATAATACACCTCCGAACACACACCACAGGGCACGAGAAAGAGACGAGGTATGAAAAGAAATAAAAGTGGAATACGTTTGGGCTCGCAATCATAATCAGTGCCACTTAACTGGTGTTTAAACAGGACGTATGGTGTTATTGGTAGATCAGGGTGCTCAAGTTGATCCCTGGTGGGCAACTGATTAGCCAGGTTAACAATCTAGACTTATTTGAGCTCATATATTTCAGCCTTATGGTGGAGTTACATCGCTTTACCAGCCTCTGATCGCCGCTCTGTTCCGATCCATCTGGACTAATAAGAAATTAACATGCAGTTAATGGTTCAGCTGTGACATGTCCTCAGTATGCTCCTGCCACACTGTACCACAGCACTAGCTGCCAGCTTGACTTATTAGCAGGAGCTACTTTACTCAGCAGCCTGTCTGGCCACCCCATAGCTAGCCAGCTCTCCACTAAATTTGTTCAATTAGGATAATCATTATGGACGACGCTTTGCTTTTTAAATGTGTTAATTAGACACAATGATTGCTGGCCATTTCCTGGTCAATCCCATACTCGCAGGTACTGGCATGGCTCGCTTCTAGAACAAACAAGCACGAGAGCTGGCAGGGCTGTAATTATCTTTAATAAAAAAAATAATTCTTATTTAATATATGGAGATATCTTTGCAATACACAACACGTCATTTTTGCTGAGGTTTTGTTAAAAGATGCTCTGTTAAGTTTAACACTTGTGTCCAACATATCAGCTGGAAAAGCTGACAAAATCATTTTAAATGTCCAGTCAGCTACTATCTGGGCGTTTAAGGTGAAACCTGATGATCGATACAAAGAAAAGTGTGTATCGTGATGGCGTATCATGATATAGATCACTTCTCATATTCCATAGCCTTACATGAAAGTCTTACATGAAAGAAAATGCTCTTAAACTCATGAAATGCTGTTAAGACGTTTTCATAATTACAGCCGTTTGTCAGGAGACACAGCGTAAGGAGACAGGCGTAACATAATCTCAGCCTTTAAGCAGTCCAGCTGTGTGTGAAACGGTGGAAATGTCTCATTGGAGGAAGGAAGGATATGAGAACAGACGCCCACGATTTTTCTGGAGGCTGGCAAACTGTCAGATCAAAGGTTCTCAGCTGTGTTTGATAAACCAGTCCACAAAACTCTTCATGTGATATGTTCTTTATCGTGATAAATGAAAGGCACACAGGATGAAACTTCCCATGTTTGCAAGCAACGGAAGACAAGGCAGCTTTTCCGTTAAACACTGCAGTACATCAGGGCACAGCAACATTCCTAAAACAAAATCTGTATCCTGGCAAAATCTAAGCATACTGGTTTCACAGAACATAACTCTACACGGTAGAGCAGATGTTTCTCTGGAGGTTTTCTTATGTCCAGTGAGGAGATAAATAGTAGTTGAAATGCAAGTATTACATTATTTGGATGAAGAACTGTTCTTCAAGCCTCCAAAAGGTTTTTGGGCACAAAAAGTTTCGAGTGTAGCTGCAGTACATATTTTTTCCGTCAGTAATCTACAGAGCTCCCTGCACTGTTCGTTTCTTTTTAAAAATAAAAATAGCTCAAATCACTCAAGTTGTCATGGCAGCAATACAGCACCACCCCTAAGCCTGTGATGTCATTTCTGTTTTACAAACAGCATTTGCACACAGAGCCGATCTGCAGCTGAGAGCTGTCTTCTTGTGTTATAAGCCGGCTGTGCACTCCACCTTGTCCGTGAGTAAAGACTAGCATTTGCTTCTGCTCTGTTTTAGAAAGACATCACCTGTCATCAGATCTCCGCCAGATGGAAAATATTCCGACCTTTACTCCAGCTGTGAAGCTTCCATTCAGGACGGACAAGAAGAACGGGCAGCTGTTCTCCAGCTGACAGAGCGGGTGGAACGCAGCAGATGAGCTGGCTTCGCTCCTACCACACACTCGCACTATTTGCTCGGCCCGCTGTGCGCTCTGAAGACCTCCATGACTGGCATGGAGGATAGCCAGAGGGCACGTGAATGGGGGACTGAGGTAGGACAGTGACCCCATGGTAGGGTCGACACTGTCCTGCAGCTCTGGCTGGAAAGATGCCAGAAAAGAAGAGGATGGTGTGGCTAGAGTCCCTCACTCACCTCACTCACCTCACTCACCTCACTCACACACACACACACACACACACACACTTTTCAGACAATTCAACAGTAATTAATCTGGAAGGGGTTAATTATGAAATTCATGTGTGAACAGAAGACGATACAGGACGATGTTCCTGACTTATATCAACACATTTTCATTAAAATAATTTGCAAAGTGAAGTAACAACAAGAAGAACAGGACAGATAAACAATACACAATTTAAATAAAAAGACTCAAATACACAGGTAGGAGTGAGTAAACTGACCTGCTCCACCCACACACCTGACGCCTCCTCTGGCCCCCACAGGATCATGGTCTTGTCCATAGAGGCAGAAAGCAGACTCAGAGGCTGTTCCACTGTGTCACCTGCAGGGGGAGACAAACAGCAATAAAAAGAAGTTAAACACATTGAATAGTAAGTGCAGTTACTGTTAGCTGTAAAACTAAATTTGTCCTAATACCTTTGCTGAATGATGGCTGCCAGTGGATCCCATACACCCAGTTCTCATGGCCAGCTAACACTGTCTCGAGACTCACTGCATACACTGATGGACAGAAGGAACAGATGAATCTCAGTAAAATGGCTTTCAGCAATGAGCACATCCAACAGGGAGAGAATAAGAGCAGGCCTCACTTTTCCCCTGGACCTCAAACATATCCTCCTTCATCCTGAGGATTCCTTCAGCAGGCTCTGAGGGTGTGTCGCATTTAACCATCAGCCTCCACACTCGGATCAGACAGTCCTGAGAGCAACTGGCCAAAAGTAACTCCCCATCTGGAAGAAACACACAAACAAAAACGCAAAGATGCAAAGCCGTACCTTTTATGCAGCGGCATCACAAATTATAAACTCCAACATGACCTCACGAGAGACCAATCAGGAAAGAGAGCAGAGTGAGAACTCTGTACCACACTGTCATGTGACCAGTTTATTTTTTTTAGGAGTTAGAAAGTAACAGAATAGGTCAAAACAAAAGTTGTGGTGGTCACACATTCTTGCGGTTAAGTGAAAGACGTTGTAGGAGATTTTAATCCATATAACTTATAGAATGTTTATGTAGTAGCAGTTGAATTACGCCTTTTACACCAGACTATGGCAGCAGCATGTCCAACAATGGTAGCTCAACGGGTGAAGGCTATGGGTTGTTGATGGGAGGTAATGGTTCAAGCCCCAGCACTGCCAAGCAGCCACTGTTGGGTCCCTGAACATGACTCTTATCCCTCTCTACTCTAGAGGGACTACATTATAACCGACCCTGTGCTCTGAGCTCAGCTTCCAAAGCTGGAGTATGCAAACAAAGAATTTCACTGTGCAGTATTGCATATGTAACAAAAAAAATACTTTTCCTTCAAACTATCATGCTGTAGGTCAATCAGGATAGCCTTTACACCAAACAGCCAGCATGCAGGGCAGATATTTACCAGTCCATGACATCTGGATGCTCTGGGTGAAGGCGTCTGCCAAATGCCGTGAATGTAAACGTAAACGTAAATGTAAAGGGAAGTGGGGTCCAAATGGTTAAGACTCTGAGTTGTTGATCAGAGGATCAGGGTACAAGCCCCAGCATTGCCAAAATTAACCCTCACTGTTAATTTTAAACTCACAACCACCAAATAACAAATGACAAAATAAACTCAATTCTGAACTGAGTCTAGAACTGCACTGGAAATGTAGAGTTTGTAAAATGTCACCTATTTTTGTTATTATAAGAAATTGTCTAATTAATAAAGTATATAATAAAGAGTTTTTTGTTGTTTGAAGCAAATCTGTTGATTTAATATTCATTAATGGAGTACACAGGACATGCAATTAAAGTAAAGCTATTCAGTGAAACAGACCTCCATTACTCGCTAGCTAAATTAAGATAATAGCTCCAGGGTAAAAGCTCTTACCCTTTGCTGCCCATTCCACACCACGGACCCAGTCCTCATGGCCTTGAAGCGAGAGTACTTTCTGAAACTGAAGCACGAGCAAGAGAAGAAGCAGCTTAATAGACATAGAATAGATATAAATGGTATGTTCCTTAGGGTTGATGGAAGAGATCGTATATAAACTCATACATACCTGTCCATTGATCTGCACAAACAGATGGACTTTGCTGTCGTCCCCCCCACACGCTAGGATGGGCACTAAACAAGCAAGGAATAATGAGCCTTAGTTTGGTTACAAATCCAAATTGTAAGGCTGCATCTAGAAAAAATGGACATGCATCATGCTCGCTTTAAGAGAGTTGCATAATGGCTCCATCAGAAAGCCTACGCATAAAGGTTTTAACAGGACGTTCAGTCAAACCAGGGCAATGGAGACAAATGGCATAAAGGGAAAAAGCTACCTGATGCATGGTAGCCTGCACGGCTTACCTCTGCTGCCTGGCAACAGCGCTACGGAGACATCCATCATGAAGCCGCTCCCAAAAGATAACGTCTGGAGGCATTCAGCTAGTGGAGGTCATAAACACACCGTGGATAAGAATGAACTGGCACAGCTGTGATGCATTTTAAAAAGGCTGGATGTTCAACGATTTCTGATTACGCATTACAGCTGCGTGAAATCAGATGTTCCTGTCTCACCTTCATTGTGGGGATATGTGACGCATATTAAACGTGACGCACGTATTATTATTAACTTCTAAAGACTTTGTTTGCTTTCTCGCGGAAAACCGGTTGGAAACGTTTCCGATATAAAAAAAAATAATTGATAATAAAATCCGTTTTACGTTTCTGCTTTCATATGTCTACGGACATCAGAGCGGCACAAGCTGCCAGGCTGTTACTGTCTGGTCCTAAAACTGCTCAGCTCAGTTATAAGTCATTTTTGGAAAAAGCATCTGGCAAATGTAGAAATGTAAATGCTCTCTGCTGTGTTGTGCTGCTGCCGTCAACACAAATTAGAGCGTAAAAACAAAAACAGCGAGACGTATTCGGTCGAAACGTTCAGATTTATTACTCTCCGAGCCAGACACTAAGCGTGCTAATTTGTGTTTTTACCAACCAAATAGGTTTGCTGGCAAATATCTGGTGCGTCTCTGATGCAGGTACGTGCAAAAAACGCTGTGCTCGCTTCACACATTCAGGAAGTGCTCAGGAGTGATGCAGTCATCGAAAACATCAGTGTAATTACATCAGCAAACTATTTCTGCCTCTAAATTCTGCTTGCAATTTCCTGTCCAGCCTGATTTTCTCCAATTAACTTTTTCACTATTTGATAGAATTTTTGTGGTGAATTTATAGCTGACTACAAAAGAAAAACAAATAAACAATGTTGTTGGCTTTTTTTTGTTGTTGTTGTTTCGTTTTTAAATTTAGAGATTGTGTCATTTCCGATGATTCGGTTTGGTCTATATTTGGATGAAGTGACATGACGCACCGGTCTGGTTTAACCACGTTAGCTCTTCCTCTCACCTCAAACACAAACAGACTTGTTAGCTTTGATACACACTATGCACTATTTTAGTCTAGCTGCTCCATTGTGGAATAGCTGAAATCCATCTTTTTTGAGATAAGCATGATTTACCTAGTACTGTACAAGGTAGGGAGGTTGTATTGGGTCTAATGGAACAGTTTTAATTATGTGTATTACTTACAAGACTATAGTTTCTGGAAATAATAAAATCTAACAATGTTATAAAGAGAAAAATACAGAAAAAAAAAATAGTCAGCTTCTGCCAAGCTTCACTCACAAGCCTAAGGAGACCAAAGGAAAGGTCATTGTATATCATTTTAATCCTAAATGCTCACCAATTAAACCATCTAGAAGCAGAGTTAGCTTGGTCATTTTGATTGGTTTGTTCCTCTTTCTGCAATAAACAGGTTTTAAAAATTTCAGCACACAACAATTCTGACTCATGTTTAAAAACAGCCCCGCCTCCTCCCTAATATAAAAGTTGGTGTATTTCCTTGCTCAGAGTTGCTCTGAGATTTGGTCCTGATTCACTCTTAAGATAAGATTCCTAGTTAGGAATTTTTAAGCTAAATTAGGAGCTCTCTGCGATCATTCATAATTTTTGTCTATGAACACGGGTCCTGGAGTCTATACCTGTGGATTTAGGGCACAAGCAGGGGGGACGCCGTGGACAGGGTGCTGACCCAACACAGGGCGTGCACGCGCACACACACACGCTACGTCAATACAGAGAGTGTGAAGTGAACCTGCTAACCAGTAATCCACTGGGCTCCTTTTGCTGGTCACTTGTTTGATCATTTTATACAGTACAATGCTGAAGCATGTTGTGTATCAAACGAACACCTTCCAGTATTGTGATGCAATATTTCTTTCATATAAGCAGCTCTACTTAAATTTACCACTGATAATGATAAATGATGCTCAGTGTGAAACTTTTTTGTGTTTCTAAATGTTTTCTAAAAACCTACCAGTAGATGTCAGGCTTGAAACACTTACCGCTCATAAAACTCAAGCTTATGTTACATACTGGAACATTTGGTGTACATTTGTTTAAAAAAGAAAAGGGAAAAAAAAGTCAGCACTCACCTTTCCCGCTGCTGTACATCCACAGTTTAACGGTGGAGTCTGATGCTGCAGAGACGAGCAGCGAGTCAGAGGAAGACAGCTGTACGGCGTCCACGGCAGACACAGGACCTGTGTGTCCTGAACACACTGCAGATGCAACAAACTGGAACACACAAAGACCAAACAACTAAATCAATCCAACTCTACACAGAATAATGGCACTGCATCTATACTGTTATACATCCAGCTCACTCTGTTCATTTACATTGAACACACACAATACAAACCTGACCATGCTGCTCCTCCCACACAATAACATTACTGTCAGAGCCTCCTGATAACAGCTGTGTCTCCACACCTGTAAGAAGAGGTTCACAATTACTGCTACAATCATTCACACACAGAGCCATACACAAACACACACACACAGAGCCTTACACACACAGCCCCAAACACACACACAGAGCACCCCCCCAATACATACACCCCTACACACACGGAGCCCCGAGCCCCGAACACACAAACACATACATAGA
>JAOTRN010000029.1:7063574-7074567 GCA_028566695.1 Bagroides melapterus
ACAGAACCCACACTTTCACTACACACTATACACAACACACACTCATCAGACAGAAATCTCTCTTCCAGTTCCAGTCTGATATTTTAACCTGGAAACATTTGACATGTACTTCAGTGACATGGAAGAGGCATGTTTACTGAGTCAGTTCCTGCAAATATACACCGTTCTCACATACAGAAACCGTGTCAGACTCAGACACTGCTAAACACAGGTGAAGAACAGAAATGAGGGCACTAGAGTCTGATGGGATTCTACAAAAGGCATGAGTCTGTATGACAGAAGTGCAAAGTGAAATGGTATTGAAGAGACATCAGAGAACTGACACGGTACTCAAGGATAGAAGAACATCTACAGCTAACATCTGATGGATTACAGGTGTATATGACCTGGATAAGGCCTGCAGATTTATTAACTTTAAAGTATTTAATGACGTACAACTTAATAAATGATGGGATTCGGAGAACTATTGTGCAACAAGAATTCAGTGAAAGTTTAACTATCAGGCAAAAGCTGATTATTTTGAATGTGTACACGTGTCTGTGTGTGTGTGTGTGTGTGTGTGTAGGCGCGTGTGTGGATGATTGAGCGTCGTACTGCCTGACTCCAGGCGGAGATGAGCTGCTTGGTTTCCTGTCGTGTTGTGTGGCAGAGCTGCAGGATGCTCTCGCGTTGTTCATGGCTAGTATACGCTGAATCAGTGAAGTCTTCAGTCTGTTCTACCAGAGCCTCCAGCTGTGCTGCTACGCTCTCACACGGCACACAGTACAGAGACTCCCTCAATCCCTCCACCTTATTCTGAAACACACACATACACACACAGTCTAAATGCTGCAAACCTTGAGGATGATGGTTAGCAAAATGTCAAAACATGCCCATAAAATGTTTGTAGTAAACATGTTCTCTGTGTAATCACGAGGAAAATGAATCGGTGATTGAATGCGTTCAGTGTCAGGAAAAAAAACGTCAGGAAATAGATTAAATAGCCATTAGACTAAAGGTTCCAGCTTGGATTTTACTATGAGATATAAAAATATATTATGCTGAAAGAACAACTGAGTGCAAAAGTCTGCATCCCACAATGGGAAATGGTGCAGAAATGTCACAGTGATTGCCATTAGCTTGTGTAGCCAGTCTTCACCTGTTCAGAGTTATGAATGAGGTTAGATGGGAGTTTTAAAAGCAAAAGGTGGACAAACATGCAATTAGAGAACATTTCGATCCCAGTATTTTTCTCATTATTACTATTATTTGATGATGGAGGAACATCTATGATTGTTTGTATTTCCTTTTGTACGTTATTTATTTCTAAAATGTGGAAACTGTGGAAACATTTTGACTTCAGAATAAAATATTTGAGTCTTCAGTAATCTGTGTGTGTACAAAGCTCTTGCCCTGCCGCTGCACCTTAAGGTCTTTAATTCCAGCGTAGATACTGATGGGCAGTGCTTTGACCTCTCCACTGCTCCTGGCATCTGTCACAATCTCGATAACCTGCTCCAGAGCCAGACGCATACGCTGGAACACGGCGTTCTTGTTGATCCGTGCAGACTCACAGTCTGGGTGCCTGAGACACGTCTGGAGAGAGAAAAACAACCGCAGAGTGAGTGAGGGAGAAGAAGAGCTGATGGAAATACACATTTAAAAAGGCTGGGGCCTGTTCGGAATAATTAGCTGGTGGACATTACTGATCAAACAGGAAGATGACTGTATCACTCTATCGATGAGAAATGACAGTTATATCATCATATATGTAGCAGAGCAGGAAGTACATCACATCATGACATTTTGGTCATTTTCTACTCTTTTCTACAGATAAAGAGAGAGAGAGAGAGAGAGAGAGAGCTGTGATCAAGAGAACTGTGATCAAGAGAAACAGTTTAGGAAAACCAATATTTTCAGAGCCAGACATTCGTATATTTAAAAAAAACTACAGGGCTTCCCAGAGTTATAGCATTTTATAAATCTGACTAATCCAAAAGTAAAAAAAAAAAAAAAGACTTTTAAAGATCTTCCAACTGTGGTGCAGGAGCATCACAGACATTTGGACAGCTGCTTTCTGATTATAAAACAAATTGATTAGACATATGTCCTTTTCACTGTGGCTTCCAACAGCTTGATCAAAGTCTGGATTCTCACTGGAGGAAAATTACATTTAACAGCTTTAGACATCTTTAGGAGGAAGACTGATGCGACTTTCTCAAATCTTTTCTCCATACGGCACTGTACAGTTAACGAGACCGTCAGGTCTCAAACCACAATTATTGGTTATATCTGACATTCATGTACTTAATTACGATAAGGCCAAAAGTTTGTGGACACTTGAAAAGAACATTCAAATTAGAATTTGATTGTGTATGTGACAAATAAAATTCGAATCTGAATTTCAGGTGTGCCCATTCTGTGATGCCCCGCTTCACTGTTATAACCGTCTCCAGTCTTCTTATTCTGCGAAGACTTTCCACTAGATTCTGGAGCATGGATGTGAGGATTTGTGCTCAGTCAGCTACAAGAGCATTAGTGAGGTCAGGTGCTAATAAGGGTGAAGATTTAGGGTGCGTTCAGCATTCCCATTCGTCCCAATGCTGTGTTCAGCATTCCAATTCATCCCAATGCTGTGCAGGACATTCGAGTTCTTCCACACACACACACGCATCCACACTCACGATATATTATTGGGCCTATCATTGTATACGAGGCATTGTCCTGCTGGAAGGTTTAGACTAAGACCCTTTGTTTAGGTGAAATAAATAATAATGCTACAGCATATGGAGACAAGACAAATTGTACGATTCCATCATTACCCTATAGAGAATATCTCAGGAAAGGGTTTCCTCAAGAACGTTATCTGTTCTTCATTTTAGGCAAAAATGATCTGTTACATGTGTATATTTAAATTAGATGTGTTAAGTAAGATTTGCAAACACTTATTGTTACTTACCTGCATTTTAAAGGCGGGAAGAAACCTGAGAACCCCACGTGCCCACCAGGAGAACATGTGAAACTCTCTCTCTCTCTCTCTCTCTCTCTGTATATATATATATATATATATGATAACCTGAGCTGAGGATCGAAGCAGGGAGTCTAGAGCTGTGCAACACTATCAACCGCACCACTGCTACTCTGCTTTCTGCATTATAATTCAATTTTAATCTGTCACACAGCTAGTCCAGTCCTTACCCTGAAGTAACAAAAATTGACTCTCATATTGTAATGACCCCTCTCCTTCTGGTGCGATTTTATATTACACTTATACATTAATAATGGAACTTATTATAATGTAGGCCAATGGTTCTCCACTGATCTAGCGTTAGGACCCACGTCTGATTAAGTCACGACCCAAAGGCAGTTTAACTTTTCAACGCTACTAATTTACTTTATAAAATTCAGTGGAGGAAAAGTCTAAGCGTTCATGCTCAGATGAAGCCGATAAAACCAATGAAGTGAGAACGGCACTAAAAAGTTTATATTTGGACCACTTTAAAATAACTAGGGACATCAGGAATATGGTAATGTTTCTATTCTAACTAACAGATCATGCTCAGGAAATAAAAACACTGTTGGTCTTCTAAATAAAAATGCTATGTTTTGTCCTTAACGTAAAAAAAAATATGTTTAATATAGTTAGTCTCAGGGGTTTTTGAGGCCATGCTGAGCTGAAAAAAAAAAAAAAAAAAAAAACAGCTACCAGACTGCTATGACAAAATAAAACATGCTTTAAACTAAGCCTACTTATTTAAGGTTTTGGTGATGAAAAATTAAATAAATATTTATTTTTATTTTTATTATTATTGTTGTTGTTGTTGTTATTATTATTATTATTATTATTATTATTATTATTATTATTATTATTATTATTATTATTATTATTATTACTATGGTTTCTTTAGTTTGTTCCACTAGCTTAGTTACATAGCTACACTAGCCACATGTCTATTCCCTTTAGGGATTCAAGAAGCATTGGTTATCCAAAGAATCATCGAGGAAGTCACAAATTTTGGGGCCACAAATTCTTGAGGAACCTTTTAGAGAACCATTGCTGCAGTAAAACCAGGGTATTATTTAGCTGCATGTATTACAGCAGGTGCTACATCTGTACAATATCTTCACAGACCTTAGAAGCAGTGAGGAGCATCATGGTGCATTTCTCCAACACGGCACGGGCCGCAGCCATCCGTGCCTTCTGCTTCTCATCCTTCAGATCCTGAGAGAAGGAAGAAAAAAAAAAAAGATATTACGGTGTTAGAGATGAGTATTGAGTATATTTCTGATCGGTTTGATCCATATTAAAAACCCTGCATGTCTCGTCACCGTGTGATTTCCGTCCACGTCACCCCTAAAGGGGCACGTTCAATGAGAACCTGACCATCAAGCAGCGTTCCCAAAGCTCCTGATGTGGACAAAGAGCATCTTTGAGCAGCCTATAGTACCACACACACACACACACACACACCTTCCTGTATGTAGGAGGTTGAGATATGATGCATCTAAAGCATTGTGGCAGGATCTTCAGTCACTAGCACCTAGTAAAGCTTCTACACAAGGGACCTGGGAATTGATATGTTGTCCATGTGTGTGTGTGTGTGTGTGTGTCAGGCAGGGAACAATGTATCATAAAAGAAGATTTGATTATCGGTTATTATATTTCCCTTTCTAAGAGCGTATAGATGGAGGTGGCAGATTGCCAGAGAAGCTCTGCAGTAAGATGGAGACGTGATGTGTTTGTGAAACACTGACTGGCAGGAGACATTTCTGCTCTCAAATAAGACACTCTTATCAGTTCTTCAAAGCTTCCTGCTCTTCTCTAGAGCTCTGCTCATTGGGGTATTACACAGAGCTGAGTACTGATGAAGCTCAATAAGCTTTCCTCACAGTTTGGACTTAACTGGAAGAGAGATTATTGACAATTACGACATAATCAGATTGTTTATGATAAAGTCCAGGTTTATTCCTATACAGTGGAAGTGTACTGAATATTTACGTATATATTGCTGCATTTCGATTGCCTTTTTATGGTTTTAAGATTGAAATGAGGTCAGTGTCACAGGGAAAGGTATGATCTGTAAGGAGAATAAACTCCTGAACACAGCAACGTGAGAGTATGAGGTCAAATGCCATTACGGGAAAGGTTTAAGCTCCTGAATTTCCAAGCTGTGCATCCCGGAAAGTTTTTATTGATGAAAATGTATATTTACCAGAAGCTTTGTCTGACTGTAATATAATGTATTCTTCACATGTGCAGCTTACAGGTACAGACACGTGACAAATGAAAGGAAAACTGTCAGCTCTGTTATGCTGTGGAATACATTATAAAATACAAGAATACACAAATTCTCCTGTCACAGATTGATCAGCTTTTCCCTTTGACGATGCATTTCTCTCCTGATGGGAATGTTCTCTCCCAGTCTGAAGAGGAGTCTGAACCCAAACACAGGACATGAGAACTGACTGAATGGTCTAACTATATACTCCATGGCCTTCACAGTCACCAGACAAAACAACTGTTGGTCAACACTCTCCACCACCATCTCAGCAAAACCCCAAATGAGAGAATATCTTTTCCAGAAAAGTCTGTACAAGAACCTGTGACAAGATACACTGACACTATTCTGTTGTTTCTCCCCTTTCATTTTCGACCACCTGTACAGATCTGAATAAAGTCTATCGTTCAGCAGTCTTGGCCTATTTCCATCGTACATTATGCTTGTTGTTGCCCGAATCCTTACAGTCATGAGGATTTTGGATTAGTGCAGAAATAATAATAATAAAAAAATCAAAAAAAAAAAAAACAACACTGTTAACAACGTTACGCTCCAATCGACCCTTAGGCCAAATTTTCTCACTGGTGCTTTCGACTCGTATTCTCATGACAAATCACATCTGGCCTTGCAAGAGTAAATTAAGATGGAAATTCCTCAAGATTATGTGACGGTATCAGCATGGCGCTGGTGGTTTTTTTTAGTTTGCATGTGATTTTTTATTTCCAAAACTTTGCACCCCGTGGCTTTATGTGGAAGATATCAGTATCTCAGTTGTATAATTTGTTCACAAAACAGAATTTTATGTTCATTTAATGGTGTTTACCTAGTGTCTGAAATATTACAGTAACCGAGCAGGTTCAAATTTACAATCTCTACTGAAGTGCTGCAATTCATTTATTAGAATGAGCATCAAAGAAATGTCCAGATACTCAAAAATGTTTACTTTGACCTTTCCAGAAGACTTAAATAGACTGAAACTCTCAAGCAGATAGCTATGATTCATTTTAATATTCAATGGGATCAGAGAAACAGCCATCACTGAAAACATTAAATACTGACCTTTAACAGAGCTGAAAAAAACTAGAAAAGTTGTTTAGGGATATTATTAACAATGAACATGTTCATTTAGGAACATAAGTAAAAAAGAAATATAACTATAGATAAATAAAAAAATTATAATTAATGATTTATGATAAGGAAACTGGAAGAAGAAGAAGAAGAAGAAGAAGAAGAAGAAGAAGAAGAAGAAGAAGAAGAATGGAGAAAGAAGAAGTAGAAGAAGATAAAAAGGAGAGAAATGAAGGATGAGGAAGAAGAAGCAGAAGCAGAAGAAATGGAAGAAGAAGAAAATGATGGAAGGTAATTGGTGTAAGAAGAAGAGAAATAGAGGAAGAAAAAAGACATTCTTACGTTCTGCCTGTCCCCTGTAAGATGTGCAAATTCCACCATCTCGTTGCCAAACTGACTGAAGATCTGCACAAACTCCTGGAAGCTGCTGACTCGCTCCAACTGCTCCAGTGTGACCAGCACCTGCAAACACACATCCACAAAAGCCTATAGAAAAGAAATTCACATGGCAGCTTAAAAAAAACTGAAGCAGAAACATCCAAAGGGATGAAATGCTCTTCAGGATCCATGCTAATTTAACTAGAATGAATAAAGCTATGCATTTAACAAGCCTGTGTGTTAACGTCCACGTCATGACGCCTTCTCGTGGCAGAAAAACTAAAGCTGGGGTTTTCCTTCCAGCGTTATTCCAGAAATGTGATGTAAATCTCATTATGGATTGTTCGCTCTGTTTTTATTTTATTGACCTATGTCGAGTAAAGATTGTCAAGCGTCTCGCTAAAGTATTACTACTTGCCGCTTACAACTTCACTAACCCGTTTGATGGACAGCCCACAAACACTGTTACTACGAACCCCCTACTCTTCCCTCAGATGTTTGTTTTGGGTCTCAGAAACCCTTGTGAAGAAGCATACAGCAGGATTTAATGAGGCGGTGCATGCAGAGTCATTATCAGCCCCGCTGTCAAGTGGGAGAACCATGGGGAAATGTCCTGGAAGAGTTTACTTGTCCAATGACATGAAAAATAAATCTGTCTAATGTCTATTTACTCCAACTAGAACGGTCCAAATATAGGTTTATGTGTTATTTCACTTGTATTTGATCTGAGGTGCTTTTTTGCACAAACTCCTTCAGTGCCATTTGAGGATAATTACAAACATTTTCTCATGTTATTGTTAGCGTTCTCCAGCTGTCGCTTAAATTCATGGATGTTTGCTACGAGGCTACATAAGTCAGGTACACAACAGGGTCATGGTAATACACATGATCATATTCTGGTCATTAAAAGCTGTTATTTTGTTTTTTTTTTGTTTTATCATACGTAAGCACATATCCTCACCCTAAATGGAAATTCGACCATATCTCAAGGGTTCCCAAATGTTTGAACAATCCCGAAAGGACTAAATAGATTTCCTGCAACCCCAAACCATGAAGGCCATTCGTTTAACTGAAATAACAGATTTATAATATAAGACAACTGTAGAACATCTAAATATGTGTGGAGAGATTATAAATACCAAAGGAATATGTTCCTTGCACTGGTTTATCAGTTGTAGTGGAAATATTGTTCACACACTCCATGTATATCTGTCATACTCTACTTAGAAAAGATTTAAAAGCGACATCCATTAGATGACGTGTCAGTGCCAGAACATAATGTCTGTCAGGATTCTATGTTAAACCGTATGACTTCTGGTGATTTTATGCTCAATAATAAGCTCGGTTTCTCTAAAAGCAATCTGCTTTCCTTGTGATTTATGTCTCAAACTGAAAACGCTGACCTCAAATTCCAAAATATTTCCTAATCTAGAAAATTTGAAAGGCTGGAATGCAAAACAGATCATTTGGTAGGTTGGAATTCAGCATAATTATGTAATTTGAGACGCAACATTAGTCTGTTCGGTTTTTATTGGCCAAAGTGCACCCAACAGACGTATGAGTGACATGTCGAGCACCCTTCAAAAACAGACTGACAAGCACCCGTCGATCGTTCATTAAAGTACGTTGTGTAGCGTGAACTTCAGTTGGAAAACCAGAGTTTATCTGATCCTCATAAGCGTTCATTGTCACGATTGGAAACATGACAGATTCCTTCTTCCATGAGGGAAGGAGAGCGTCACTACGGTCTTCCGGAAATTGTGTAGAATCCAACCAATCAGATGACGACTTCGAATCTTCTTTAGTGTTTCCGAGTTTGTCTGCCATATTCGTCAGACGTTCAGTCGACGGTTTGTGGGGTTGATGTCTGAGGCATGAGCGGTCATGACCCCTAGTTTGGGAATCCCTGCCGTAGCTGCATGCGCCATCGATTGATCGTAACGTCTGAACACTTTTCTGTGAAAGTAAGACACCATCACAATATTTTCCTAAAAAAGTGTGTGTCAGAATAAGCTGCGGGTGCTGCACCATGCTGTCGTGCCCTGTGAGCATAAAACGTTTGAAATGTAAGTAAATTCAAATATACCAAAAGCAGAGGCAAACTTAAGAGCTTTGAAAGGACTGATCTAGTGAGTGGAAGCAGTGCAAGAAGCCTGGACTGGAAGAAACAGATAACGTGGCTGCTATTTGAAGCTCCTTGCTAGCACTGGGTGTTATCAGACCTGGACAGGAACAAATTCAATTGGGCTCCTCTCTAATAGAGAGCTGCTCTGCCTCCTGCTTGTCCCAACAACTCGAAGTGAACGTGATTAGCCCCGGCTCAGAGATTGTACACATGCACACGCACACGTACTCTCTTCTTAACAATAAAAACAGGTCCTGCTCTCCTGCCATGGTCGGTGTGCTGCTTCTCTTCAATTAACTCCAGAAGCAAGACTGAAAGTCAATGATAGGATCTGAACGTGAAGTAAGTGGTGTGTGTATGTGTGTGTAAGTGAGGGGGTGAGAGTGAGTGAGAGAGTGAGAGAGAGAGAGAGAGACTCCTAAGTTACAAGGTTCACTATAATAAGTGATTTGAAGAACTCTGTATATTCCTCAGAGAGAAGATGAAAGGGGGTTTGTGTGTGTGCGTGTGTGTGTGTGTGTGTTGGTGAGGTAATAGCTTGTACTTACTTTGTTGCGGGAACTGATGATCTGTTTGATGACGATGCGATCTGCGAGCACCAGCACTTTGGTGACGGAGGAGAGGAGCATGCGAGCTGCTTTCACCATGCCCATCCTGTCACTGAAAACAGTGCTGTGACCGTCTGCCTCGCTCGGCTCAGCGTTACACACGTCTGTCAGCTGCGCTATAGCTGTGCCTACAACACACACACAAAACCATGTCTAACATTACAATTATCTTATATGCAGCATTTTACAATAAGTTGTGAATTCCAAAGTGAGGGTAAAAACTCACAAATGTGGCGTCCAAATAACAAAATAAACACAAGTGTTTAAAAACAGACTGATTCACACACACACACACACACAAACACACAAAGTTTTTGTGGCACAGTGCATTTGCAGACACAATAATCAGTTCAGGGTAATGCTAGCTCTATCCGTTAATCATTTAATCTTTGAGCTGTGTTGCTTTAAGAAAACTCAGCCCCAGTCAATCTGGTTTTGGCACTTATCTGATTGCATGGAAGCAGCATAATTTTGATTTCTTAAATCAGATTATTCCTTAATTTAAGGTCAAATCCTCCCTGAATGACTTTTATATTTATCTTTGCTCTAAAGCAGGACAACTCTTAGAACGTGGACTTTTCTGGACTTTGTCTAACTCTCACTACCTCAACCACAGTTACCACATCTGGCACTAAAACACCTGCACTTTATTCATTATATTACATCTCTCTGTGAGCACACTGTTCTGCCTCCGATCTACATTTATACATCATACCTTAATATTTTCTAGACATTTCTCCCTTCGCTCCCTGTACAGTCCATAACGCATTTCACTGCATGACACACTGTGTCTGGTTGTGTACGAGACCAATAAAATCTGACTATAACCTGAATATCATGTCATCTTCAGTGCATTTATTTTGTACTGATATTCTACATTTTGTTTAATTTAAACTTCTTCATCATCATGTTGGTCTATTTTCATGGCTTCCCACATCACCCACAGTGCTGCTGATAAAGGAGGCAGTGGGATTTATTCCTCATGTCATGTTTATCTTAGGAGATTGATGCAGTTTTCTGAGTCCACCGTGTGCTGCCTCCAGTACTTCACTGATTTTCTCAATATCAGGACACTGAATGCTACAAAAGAACGTTGGAATAATGAACATACAGCTAGAGAAGCACGTTGATGTATGACAAATATTTCAATCTAAACACATTCAGTGCAGGTTAATGAATGATGACCATTCTTTCAGTTTATTTTGTTGATATGTAATTCAGTATCATTACTGATCCCTTAAACAGAGTTTCCTCTCCTCTTTCCTGACTTCTTTAATCTCTAATCCAATAGAAAATCTTAAATACATCCAGGTCTGTTTTGCTCTGCATCTATGAGAATCCTCTAGGTGTTACTGGTAGCTGCAACAACTCTAAAACAAACACACACACACACACACACACGCACACACACGCACACACACGCACACACACATACATACATACATACATACACACACACACACACATACATACATATATACACACACACACACACACACACACACACACACACACACACAAACACACAAACACACACACAAACACACACACACACA
>JAOTRN010000029.1:7141764-7156362 GCA_028566695.1 Bagroides melapterus
ATACACATGTGGGCTGTGCATTTGGTAACTGGTCCTTCAGTGGGGACTTACCCGACTTAATCCACCTCTTAATACCACCACTTTCACGTCACATTTATAGAAACCATCAACACTATACAAAAACGCAATATAACAAGGCGTGGCATTACAGAAAGTAAGGCATATCGCGTATTCAGGGTGAATACCATTTGTACTAAATCAAATAACCCAGTTTTGACAACTCCAAACATCTACACTACAGCCAGAACTGTGCCACGTACATCATCTGAAGTTATTGTAAATGTGGCCATGTGAGGAG
This sequence comes from Bagroides melapterus, assembly GCA_028566695.1. NCBI lineage: Eukaryota > Metazoa > Chordata > Actinopteri > Siluriformes > Bagridae > Bagroides > Bagroides melapterus. The sequence continues at coordinate 7,142,063 of JAOTRN010000029.1, forward strand.
AATTTGAAATCTGATTGGTTAAAGAAACAACCCCCTTGCTAATATATTTTAAATTACATCGGATAGTAGTACTGATATACTGAAGAGAATAGACTATTGGGAATAAATTAATACAATTTCATGGAACAAATTTTAGAATTTAGGTTGTAAATGTAGGTCAGTTCTTCTTATAGTGTGTAGGCCAGCAGAGAAGGCCTTGCAGGCCCTGACGGCCCTCCACTGATATATATTTAATATATTAATATGATACGAAGGTTAATTAAAAAAAAGCAATCAATACTTGTGTAGCAAACGAAAATGGATGCAACTCAGGAACAAAGTTGACTCATGTTGGGATGGCTGCTGAGTGTTTATTTGAGGTACAGATAATTTCTTTTTAAGTCAGTCTAAGTTAACCCGGGCTCACACTGTGCGATGTTTCAAAATCCTTCGCGACTGTTGCTTGTCTGTCCATGTGACCCTTTTTGACATCTTCCCTGAGGTGGTTTGAAGTTGTCACTCTTCTGTTGGTGCTTGGTTTGACACTCGTTGCAGGTAAGTGTCTGTAATCTGACACTGCCAGAACATCATCTGAGGAAAAAACTGATCGTAACGGCCATTAATCAGCTGTCGGTGACCATGTGAAGACTACAGATTTTAGCCTAGGATTCTAGAAATCTTTTAGGAGTCTCAGACGACCAAATCCTGGCCAAAATCGCACAGTGTGAGAGCTTTAGTGAGAGCATGTGTGTGAGTGTGAGAGAGAAAGAGAAATTTTTGTTAATAACTATTCCCAAATAATCAGCAGTTGTGGTGCATTAACAAAATGTTTTTCTTTGACTTTTTCCGATTGGAAGAATTTGGTGCTCTGTAGTAAAATATTTGTGCAATCTTCAATATTACTTTTGCTTCAATCATAAATATATTTATATTCTGTCATATCTTGTTTCTCTTCTTTAGTCTTAAAGAAACCTCCATTTGCATGATACATGATGCAAACTTACATGATATTTATATGATTATGATGTAACTAACACATTTCTTATTTAAAAATGAAAAGATCACTTAGGCAGATATGTAAAGCTGAACTATAGCATGTAATTTGGTCTGATTTTAAAAAATAAATAACCTTTTGTGACTGATATTGGAGCTTAGATGCTTAGATATAGTGGCATTTGTACATTTGTAAACATTTATTTTAAAGCCTTGATTATTTGTTTCAGAATTATTGGCACCTCTACAATATGTTGATGCATACTCTGGACAAAATAACAGCACTTTAATATATTATGTCTCTGTGTTTTTTTTTCTGTTTTTTTTTTTTTTTTTTTTTGTAATGTCCTGTAATTTTTAACAAGGTGGAACTAGTAATGTAGTGTAGCTAGTAGTGTAGGATCTCTGTCCACTCCTCCAAGCAGAACATTTTACATTCCTTTATAATATGAGGTTGGCTCATGTCCGTTCAGTTTACAGACTGTAGGTTTATATAGAGTTCATTCTATATATGAAATTGCTTACAGACTTTCACTATATTCTATTTATGCTGTTTTACATAGTGCATTATATAGGAGGCATTGCAGTGGACAATGGACTGAGATCAGACAACACTTATTAAAGAGTGCTCCTGAAACATTATCATGACCTTCTATTACAAACTATTTGAATTTTATTGAATATTTAGCAGAATACAATATCTGGTGTATTAATGGCATAATTTCAGTGGTTTTATTCATCATTCCCAGGAACTACAGTATAACAGTTCTTAATTGTTTTTTTCCCTTCAAGTTTTTTCCTCCAATTTATTAATCTATACCATAGACTTGAAAGAATAATGAACGGCTTGAGAATCAACAAATATATCTAATAGACTGAAGGATGATTTTATATATAATACACAAGACATAATTATATATAAAATCACAGGTAAGTCGTTATAGCTAAATAGAAGTGCTTCAGTCATACAAAAAAGGCAGATTTGTTTTTCCTTTTCTTTTTTTTTTTAATAAATACAATTTTTATCCCATTCAAATTTACAGTATTGTCTGCATTGTGTTGCTGTGCGTCTTTACAAAGGTTATGTTACCTAAAAAGCTTGATATTGGATTGCTCCCTCTATCCTTCTAAACCACAACAGAATAGAAACAGTTGATTTCAATGGCAGATGTTCTTCTGTTCTCATTAACGCCATAAAAATCATGATTACTTCCAAACCCAAATGAATCATTTATTTGTATATTTACAGCATTTTTTTTGTTTATTTCTTAAAATGCTATATATCACTTAATTATTGATCACTAGTAGAAAAAAAAATCATGTTAATGAACAACATCTAGGTTACAAATATATCCCCCAAAACATGAGGAATAAACACAGAGATAAATGAAAAGGAAAATAACCTGTGTACACACATCATTTATTTTTAAGGTAGCTAGCATAAAAAAATGCCAACCCTTATATCCACCACCATATCCTTTCATCAATCACGTTCAAAATATACAGAAAATTAATTCAGTATTAAAACCTAATAAGCAAATACATTACTGTTAAAAAACTTTGCCATGTACAGGCATTTGTGAGATAAGTGTCACTACAATCAAATAAATGAGAATGCAAAGAAAGAAAAATTGATAATGCATGAAGTGTACAAATACGTACAATGTACAAGTACGGACAAACTTGTACACGCTTCCCAAACCTTCTCATTCTCTCACTTACAGTGTTTCTGTGCTGTGTTTCCTGCATAAAGAATAAATCAACCCGCCAAAAGGGGGCGAATGAACAGTTAGGGGTGTTTCTCCGTCAAATATTTTTACTTCATCAAGAATTTCCTAGAAGACCCCTCAAATAATACATTCTGACTAATTCAGTAGTATTCTGAGCCGAGTGTGTGCCCAATGCTGGTGTCCTGCACTCCTGGGCATTTTTGTGACACAGCACACACATACATAGAGATAAGGGAAAGTATGTTAAAGGATGTGCATGGCAGGGTTTAGGAAAGGGTGGAGTTGCTTTAGCATGACACTTCAGTAGATTTGAGCGTGGACTGGTCCACAGAGTTGTTGTCCGCAGAGTCAGTGTGGGAGCGCACACGTTGGGCGTCGGCGGTGTGGGCGCGGCCTCTGCCTTCGTTGGTGTGTGAGCGACTGCGGCTGCCCTCGTTGGTGTGGGAACGACTGCGGTTGCCATCAAAGGAGGTGACACTGGAGCCGGAGGCAGTACGAGAACGGACCAGGCGAGTCATACTGGCTGATGGCACTGAGAGAGAACAGACAAAAAAAATAAAAATGAAACCCTCAGAACTTGGCAGAGGTCTAAGCCTAATGTCTGTAAAAAATGTACGCCTCTTTAGTTCTATTCATCTTCAGTTAGAGCTTTGAACTTGGGGTCGCAGTGGATCCAGAGCCTATCCCAGAACCTGGGAAGACCCACTGGATGAGACACACATTGACACCTATGGTAAATATAGAAGTTTTTTAAAGATGGGAGGAAACTGGATACCCGGCTCTAACTTGTACACAACAGTGCTTCCTTCATAACCCATTATATGTGTGTCCTAATACTTCCAAACTTTAAAAGGTTCATAGACACAATCAAAGCTTTATTGGTGTGATGTAAAAATAGTGAGGAAAGGGCATATTGCACCGCGCATGTGGAATTTAGGAGGTTAAACTTTTAATATTGTTTCTGATATTTAGTTAGAGGTCAGTTGCAGAATACTACCACTAGGCGGCAGAAAAGATAACCACTATAAACCTCTGAGCTGTTTCACAAGGTGAGCTATTTGTAAAAAAAAAATAAATAATAAAATTAAGTGTAAAACTAATATTGGCAGTGTAACTGATGTTTAAATACTTACTGTAGCCCATTCCCTGTATAAAGTATTTAAAGGCTTCAGTCAGTTTTCCAGGCTGCAAATAAAATGAGAAAGAATCTTTTAACGACTATGTAAAAAGGTTCTAATATGTATTTTTCCCAAGCAGAATACAGGTCATATCTCATTGTATTAAAAATCACAATTTGTGGTATAATTATTATCTTAATTGTGCAGATCCTGCCAATGAGACTAGCGATCAAGTGAACAGTCAACACACCTGGTCAACCTGAGGCAAGCCGCCGCAGTCAGCCATCTGTGAAGAAATTGAGGAAAAAGGACAAACACATTTTAAAACTTTCAGCCACACTGCATGCCTCACTGCTCGTTTACTGCTCCAAGCTTTCACAGGCCTGAAAACAACACTGCTATCAGCATGAATTTCTTAACCATCAAGTGTTTCATTAACTAGCCTATTCACAACACTTATCAGCAGCAAATGAGCCAGTTGAACCATTATAACCTGCTTTCCCCATGGCAACATGAGTCAGGCAAAGGAAAGGAGGTCAACTGGAGAAGAATTCTGCCCTTGGTCCAACCATGAAAATCTCAAGTCTCAATTCACACTAGGTAAATCAGTCACCAGGTGCTGAGCTATCGGAATCTTATCAGCTCCTAACTTTTCCATACAGGCTAGGAATAGGCGGCTGGATTAAAGAGCCAGAGAACGTGAGAACGCTCACTCACCTTGAGCAGTGTGGTTTTGGTCGGGTCCAGCTTGGTGTTGCACTCCACCTGTGAAAAAAAGTACAATCAATCAATCAATCAGTCAATCCCACAAATCTAAATATGTTCCATAGGAAATAAATGATTTGTGCTTCATTTTATGATGGCTTTACAAACTGCAGCACTAGAATTCATTAATGTCACTAGTTAATATTGTGGACTATTGATAAGAACGTAGACATACCACAGCGTCCACTGCAGGAGAGCTGTCTCCAACTACAAGAAGAGAAGGGCACCTGAAAGCAAATCATCAGCAACTCATTAGGACATATAATGGTACACACTGACTAAGACAAAATCTAGTCAAGGCTCTGAACTCACTTGATGGTCCTGACATTAATGTTTCCTCCAGGAACAGGCCTTTCAATTTCCAAGTCTCTTCGGCTACATAGCAGAAACACAAATGTCAGTCATTTTTACTAACTCTGACCAAGTTTTTCATGGTAACTGTTTTAGTCTCTGTTTTTCTGTACCTGTTGTATGCCTTGACAAAGAGCTGTAGGTTGTACTGATTCATGTCATTCAAGATGTGGTGGCGGTATGTGCCAATCAGGTCATGGTTGTTTTGAATCTCCTCCTAAACCAAACACCCCCAAAAATGTACATTAAAAACTCAAAAAAAAATAAAAAGACATAAAAATGACTGGGTTCAGGCTCACTTTTCCAAATAGGTGGCTGATGATCATGTCAGGCATGGCATGAGTCCATCCGCTGATCTGTAACACATTATAAAAATTATAAAACGTGACTTAGGTAACACCTCTAAGGAATTTAACCACATAAACCAACGTTCTAGGAGTGAGGCCAGTTTTTCCTTGTAGTTTCATTGTAATTACTGAATAATTCAGATGAGTTACAGAATAACATGCTTTAAGATAAATACAATAAAATAAAGGTATAATGTCATTAACAAATAAATGTTATGGAACAGTTTCTTTAAAAAAAATCACCTTTTGTGCAGCCCAGTCCATCCAGCCCTCAGCACATGGATTGATGTTGATCAAAACGATACCCTCCACCATTTTAGGGTAGTCCAGCTGAGAAAAAAATAAATAAAACAAAGAACAGAAATTCACATTCATCTGACATTCAAACACACTTTAAATACACTTAAAAACTGGATGCAAAACAGAGTCAAGCATTAAAATCTGTGATAAGAGGTTCAAAAGAATCCGATCAGGACTCCTACAGAGAGCACCGCTTGTGATTAACAAGTTCGGAACATTCTTTAGAGGCTAAACAAAGCAAAAACAATAAAGGAGGAACAATAACACGAACACTAAACGAGCTTGTACTGCTTTTAATCCACGTTTGATTAAACTTTCAAAACAGTATCAGATTAATAAAGTGGCAACTCACAGCAAATTTTGCAAGAATGTAGGCTCCAGCTCCAACCGCCATCCCGATCACACTCTTTAGACTATACAGTCACAAAAACAAAAGTAAGTTACATGGAAAAATCCTTAGTTTTTAAAAGTATGACTGAAAAAAAAAACACAATTCAATAAAGAGAATGCGATATTACCCAAAATGTTTCAGGACCAGAGGAAGTGTCTCAGAGAGCTGGTCCATTGAAGGATACTCATATCTAAAGTAGATCAATGATAGAAAGATACACAGAGTTTACATAAATAACTTACAAGTGCAAGTATTTTTACACCCATAGCACAAAATTCCTCCTGATATAGTTCATTACATTACCTTCTTCAAATCATACGTCATAAAACTTTTTTTGGAATACTGTCCTGTTGACGTCGTGAGAACAATTTCTAATTAAACTCTATGGAGATCTATTTTTTTTGTAAAACTGTTGAATAATAGAGGTACATTTTCTTTTTCCTCCCATTTTACAACCCTGGAGTAAACAAACATTTGAACTCTGAACTATATAACTGGTCATTCGTCTACAGTATGATAACATTTTGTTTTAACACAGATTTAAAGCAATATAGGTCAAGGATAAGGCTAATCATTAATACAGGCAACTGAGACTGAACACACACCTGTCAGTGCTCGAAGAATAAAAGTTCAAAGGCTGTGTGTTGCCTAACCTAGTTCAATTTCCAGCTTACCCGGTGGAAAAAGTATTGGCACCTTCGTGCTGTCCTGGTGCATCCACATGACACACAGCAAAGTGCTGCATGATCTCCGCCATGTCCTCATGTTGGAACAAAGTGTCAAAGCAGGTCTTGTCTTTAGATAGAAAAGAACAAAAAAAGTCTATTTTGGTGGAATATTTACAGCATATAATTCACGCAAAATGAGGACACCGGAACTGGGACACTTACGGTTCAATCCAATGTCATGTAAAGTAAGAATGACAGGTCTGTCTCCTTTAGGGACTCCCTTCATGGTACAGTGGATTCTGCCATATGGTGTCTCAACATCATGCTCCTGTAGAGGCAAGAACCTTAATGTAAGTCTATTGTTTATAATGCATTTGGGCAAACCAGACTTTTTTTTGCTTTGTAAGCATAGAATTCAATAAAACGACTAAGTAGACACTGTAAAAAGCACTTTTTTTCTGCAAATGAAGTAAAATATGTTACGCATGTTCAACAGTGCACAGACATGAAGACTGTAAATCTGTATTGTGGCTTGTCTTATAAAGCAAACATCACTAATGGAGTCTTAACCAATTTAGTAACAGATGATTAAACAGTGACTGCATCCTTTCACTATCCTTCATCATGTATAATACGACTATATACATAGTCTCTGCATCGAATCCAAATATTTATTAACAAGCATGTTGTCTGTGACCACATTTCCAAACAGGATAAAAAATCCTCATCCAACAGCCGGAGCACCAATTAGTAGAGCCTGTACTCACAAAAATCTCGATCTCAAACACTGGCTCCGATTCCGAATCCTCAAGAACCATTTCCACAGCTGGTTGTATGTAGTAGCAAGACTAAGAGCAACTAAATAGGTAAAGATCCAATTGAATGTAAGCTCTATGTAAGCTTTTCCATCTGCGCTCAAGGCTTTATACCCCTGCTGCCACTCCTCTTCATAAGCCCCTCACTCCCAGCATGCATTGCACCATGACCAAAACAAGATAATTCCAGTTGAAGAGATCTGTAAATTGGATCAGACCGTATCAGACAACTTGAATATTCGGCCATCGGAAACTTCAAGGCCTATTTACTGTGGTGTGGAGTTCATCATTCAAGGAAACTGAATAGAGTAGTACAAGCAAATGTCTTTAGGTCAAATGTGCATGTGATGCATTTACTTTGAACTACTTACTGAATAAAATTTTTCTAGAATGATATATTTTAAAATCATCATTTTTTTTAACTGAGACATTTTCAATTTATGACGTAAATATGACAGAAATGGGAAGTGGAAACGAGAAGATTACTTTTTTGCTGTGTGGTCAGTACAGAGCATAGGCAGTTTGTTCTAAAACTTTCCTCCATTTTTTTGGTGCAGACATACAGACATATTTCTCAATAAAAAACCTCCAAGTAGTGGTTGAAGGAGGAGCTCACAGTGCACAAACCAGCCTCTATTCCCTCAAACACAAGAACAAATTCTATTTAATGCTAACATTTTTTCTCAGATACTGTACATCTATAAAATATGAATTGCTCTATAGTAACTATTTTCTATCCGTTCTTTTTTTTGTGGAATCCATTGTAAGTGTACACTTACTACACCCCTACATCACTGCACCATATATACCATACGTAGATGTGGTTTAAATGTATGATTGGGTCACACCTGACCCAATGCACATAAACATCTTAAACAGAACAGATGAATATTCATGAGAATACAGAGTTGACACAAGGCCAGGAGATAAACATCCTGTGCTCCTTCGTTGCTGCTGACTGAAGAGAAACACATGTTGTCTGCCCATCACTGCTAATCCCCTTAAAGAATACGAGTCCTACATGTGAAAACTGCCAGCAGCCCTAAACCAGTTCTGGGCAGATGGCTGTTGCATCCTTCTGCCTCCCACGTCACTGCAGGCAGAATAATAAACACATGACCTGGAATCTGATCACTCTAATCTGTAGGGGTCAGCATGGGAGGGCAAGCTGTTGCATTCCCTCACATCACATCAAGTCCAAGGCCACTCTACAAGACACTGGCATGATGCTGCATGAGATCATCTGATGCTCCATAAGAATTGGTCCAGACTCAGTAATCAGTGTTATATCAGTAAGAAATATGAAATTACTGATCTTTTCATGTACAATTCTAATCTAAAAGTTATTATATGAAGTATATAGGTCTCCTTATTCATTATGACAACTTCAAAGCAAGGTACAGGTCAAGTATTGAACCTTTAACTTTATTCAAATATTATAATCATATAATTAGCAATGCACATATATGGACTTTTTCATTATGTCTTACAACAGAGAGATGTCCAGCATTCAAAATTCAATAAGAGGGATATTAGGACATAATATTTATTCGAGGCACATTCACGCAAACATCATTTTAATCTTATTTAATACTGATTAAATATAAACTTCTGTAATCGTAAAATTCTGTATCTATTCAACATACTTTAAAACACTCTGACTTTATAGTGTACAGTTGTACTGTACTTTGGATTTCTGTAAAACTGTTTTGGGGCAATGTCTACTACGAAAATACAAACAGCTATAAACTGAAATTGGATTCCAAAAAAACTTTAATCATGCCTGAAAAAAGTCTTGGTGTATAATATCTCATTGAATATAAAACTGCAATTAAAGCAAAATATATAAATTAGAAGAGACTTGCCTTTATCTCAAGCTGCTGAACAGCTTCTCTTAATCCCTGGAGTAAAAAAAAAAACAACAACAGAGGTTTATCTGGGGTGTAAAAAGTATGTATTTGTTATAAAGAAAAGTCTACTAAGAGTCTATTAATCAAAAGCATACCTGGAGGTCCTTGTCAAGCAAATGTCTCGTCTCAATCTGGATCTCCTCCATTTTCAGTTTTAGAGACGCCTATTAGAAGAAAGCGGGTGTTAATATTTAATACAGCTTCACTCATAAGATTTTTCAATATGTTAGATAAAAAATAAAACAAAATACATAATTAATTATTATAAACTAAACAGATGCTACACTTCTCTAGGTGGCCCTGTTACTATGTTTACCGTATATCTTTTTTTCAGATCCTGACTGTAAGCAGGAAGTACATCTAGTACATATTTCCTTTCATTATTCTTGACTGTCTACTATTTATAAACCATCAGAATAAACATATTCAGGATTCAAATGCATTTCAGTTTGTTTTCAATACAAAAGAAAAATAACATTTAGCTTAAAAATATCAGTTTAAATAGGTTCTATTGTTTATTAGGGTTTTTTTTTTTTTTTTTGCATGATCCTGAATGAGTCCTCTGTACAGACCCATTTTCAAAACAGACTAACTTGGGCAGAGGGGGGGGGAATAACGCAATTAGACAACATTGATGCTGGCACTTATGGAGGATGGCAGCCGGAATGTTGCTGTGCATGTAAATGAAACGAGAGCTTGAACAGGCTCTTTGTCTGGCAAAGAGGTTTCTAAAGGTCACCAGTCAGGCTCTTCCTCTATGGCAGGGCCTGGACGCTGCACAGAGGAAGCCACTGACACAGCCTCTTCCAACGACTCCCTCAGTGCACTCCGCCCCTTTTACACAACCACAGCTTGGCTTTGAAGCAATGTTAAAAAGCCTTTGTGTTACATCTGCCTGTTAATATAAAGTTCAAGCTAGGTCACTTTTTCAAGGAGTGATCCTGTGGGTCAGAGTACATGATTTCCTTTGCTATTTATCATCTGTGGAGGTGTACGGCATCAGACCCACACAAATTCCTGCTCAAGTCCATGTGAGAACTGAATGAATAATGAAAAGTCATGATGAAAAGTCACATGAAAGCCAAAATGAATGAAAGTCATAATGAAACATTTCTTAGATCTGTAGCAGCCCCTTGATTTCACTGTAAAACCCTAAAGCACACAGGTCAGTTAGAAGATGATTTAGCATTTTGACACCTAGGTTGCTCAGAACTTTGCAAGACCTGTGCACTTGTTGTCTATCCTAGTTAATTGTTTACCTCAGAGTAAAAAAAAAGCTCAATCAGTTAAGCCTCAGTGAGATCGACATGCTGTGATGCATGAGAACAGAGCATGAACTCAGTTAAGACATTAACCTCCCTGTTTCATAAAAACATACAGGGCCAGCTGCTTAGTGTGGACTAACATAGAGAAAAGGCTCAACCATGACATCAATGATTTATAGGTCATCTCATATGACTTAATACATTTTCATGCATACTTGCTTTATAAATAATTGGTTACTCACCTTTAGATTTATTCTCCTTTTAAGGGTGCATTGCTATTGGTAATAAATTTGAGTAATGCAAATATTATATATTCAATATCTAGAAAATATCTCTGCCTATTAGGTCTATTAGTAATCAGCCTATTACTGGTATCAGTTCCTTTTTGTTGGTGCTAGATTTTGCTTTGTTACGACTGCTTTTGCAACAGGAAATGAGAATTTATTTTAATAATGTATTTTAAGAAATGATCTAGTAAGCAGCTATTAAACAAATTAAAGGGCACAAACATTTATAACTTTGTCACATTTAAAATAAGTACAGATAATGTCTAAATGTAAATAGTGAATGTATGATGTCTAACACTTAACTATTCACATTTCATATTTTGGTTTGTTATGTTGTATAAAAAAGGAGGCTTCAACTGTTTTGACTATATTCAAGTTTACTCCCATGAGACAAGTATTTTAAACTTTACACTAAGCTGAATTATAACTGAGGCAATAAAGAATTACGCCTGGCATCTGGATGGGCAATGATCCCTCCCTTGTTATTTGGTTATTTATTATCTGCCATATAATGAGGCCTGACAGCATTACACCTGGACTTATCACATTGCTGCAAACAAGTAAATTAATCCAGGAATTAAGTGTTCTAGACACGCGTGATGCCTGATTCACAACGTAAAGTTGCTGTTCTATCTTTAAACTGGCTGCTTGAATATGAGTAGTCATGTGCCTCAATCAGTGTTTCTTTTCTTACTTTTCTTACAAAACAAAAGGTCACTGTACATGTTCTACATCATCTAGACTCATCTGAATATGAACTTATGGCAGTGCATTTTAGACCTGTCCTAGAATGAAAAGGCAAAAATATCTATCTAAAGCACTGAATTATGAGTAGGTTGTGGTTTCAGAAATACAAACCATACACCAGTGAAGCATGTCTGTAGTTTGCTAAGCTAATTTGTATAAATATTATAAAATCTAAAATAATCTAAAAACAAGCCAATATTGCACAAATTGGAAAATATTATTACAAAATCCAAAAGCAAGCATTTATTTTTGACATTATTGCTTTGCAATAACATTTTTCTAAAAATGTTAAGGTTCTACATAAAACCCTTGAATGGTTTCCCCAGGATGCTAAAGATGGTTAGTGTGCAAGAGAGTGTACATTAGAGCAGTTGATGGTTAAGAGTCTTGCTCAAGGGTGAGATTTAAACTTATTAACTTCTAATATCTAGTGTCAAAACACAACCACTGAATCATCACTGACTGCTTTCAGCCTGACTGTGGGGGCACTTACTCGAGCGTCCGATAATGAACGTGAACAGTGGGGGGAAAAAAGGCACCGGAAAAGAGAAAATTTTAAAAATAGCTGCAAGCAGCGTGAAAAATCGCGCACGCGCTACAATGCACGTGTAAACAGTAACATCAACGTCACGCGCAACAAGAAGCAAAACAACACACCTCAGCGACGCTTCATTTTTTAAGTAAAAACAAAAAGTAAAAAAAAAACATAATATTGAGTTTTTATATAGCATGTCAAACAAGCTATGTATAATGAACACGAACCGAAAATAATTATAGAAGAGTGAAAAGGTAACGAAAACCAAGAAAACACTACGTAAGTAAGTACAAGGTACAAGTCATCACTCACCGGATCTTTCTAAATGTCCAGTAGGGGACTGAAAGTGATGCAAAACTCGACTAAAAGTTACTGCCGTGTTCTCTTCAGTTTCTCCAGGATGTCTCATGCAGAGTGTTATAAAGGCTTGAGAGAACCCAGCCCAGCCCACTAAAAGCCAGTCCCACTACTATTGGGCAACACTGACACCTTCACCAAGACCTCATTTCTCCTCTACACCATAAATAATCATATCGTTAAAATCAGCTGTCGTTTATAATTCAATGAACAGGTTGTTCTGGCTGATCTCCCTGTCCTTTCATCCCCCTTACGGAAAAAAATCGAAAGTTGAATTAAAAATCAGGAAAACACGTGACAAAATGTCAACTAAACTCTCACTTGTGAAGAAAATAAATCATCACTCCGTGTGAAAAATGTGTGAAGGATCAAATATGTAAATTTCACATGTGACTAATGTATTTGTGCATTTTTTTTCTTAGGGTGTTATAAAACACATCATGGTATACTCATTTTAAAAAGTCCGTTCTGTGGGCTTTTTGTATGGTTAAAGGTGCTTAGCTAAAGCTCTCGAACTGAACTTTCTAACTGAAGAGGCTTTAAGTGCTTTAAACCTTTTTTCCGGAGAATATACTAATCGCAAATATGTCGACTATGAATAATCACATTTTGTTTGTGTATAGGTGTGTGCATGAATATGTGATGTGGTGTGTGTGTGTGTGTGTGTGTGTGTGTGTGTGTGTGACTCATTCACTTGTTGCCAAAGCAGTTTTTTAGAGGAAGTATAGTGGTATTGCTAAACCACTGCCTTTCTGCTTCCAAAACATCAGCTAAGAACCGCAGTTCTGTGAAAGTGTCAAATCTGTTTGGCTTGTGTTTAGACTTGGTCTGTTGTGTAGATTTCAATATGTGGATCAAGGTGAAGTATTGATAAATTATCCTTAGTGGGTGTTTTTTGACCATGTAATTTACAAATTGCTCAACTTTTTACTTTGTATTTAAAACAGGATATGATTCACATGCTGAAAAACTCATTATCTTATCTCAGGTATCTACAATGGGGTCCAAAAGGTGAAAATGCTTCTATTTTGCATTCATTTCTATTTTTTTTTTTTTTATTAATTTCAACATTGTTCATTCTATTTTATAGAATCGACAATACATTAATTTTTAAACGAATCTTAATTACATTTATGTGCTAAGGTGCTCCTTTTGCTTTAATGATAATGTGCACTGAAGCTTGGATGAGTTTATGTAAAACTTGATATCCATGTTAGTGTAGATCAAATTAATCTGCGTGTTGTCTGAACACATGTTTCAATAGAAGGGAAAAGACAATGGCTCTGCAAACAAAGCAAGGTCAATGAAGGTGGAAGAAGACTTCAACCCCATTGAACAGCTTTGGGAGGAACTAGAACACTAACTCTTCTCCTGATATCAGTGCCTGACAGCCCTTGTAACTGAATGAGGCACAAATCCCCACAGCCATGCTCCAAAAACCAGTGGAAATCGTGGAGGTTACATCTGCAAAGGAAAGGACTAAATAAGGAAAGGGATGTTCAACAAGATGGTCAGGTGTCCACAAACATTTGACCATATACAGTAGTGTATTAGTAGTGTAGGGTTTCATTTTTATATCACAAAAACCTGCAATTTTAACAGGGGTGTGTAGACTTATTATATATACTGTCTATAAATGGCTAACTCATCCTACTTACAATTACTGCATTTACTCCTACATTACTCTACCCCCTAATTTTGTGTGTGTGTGTGTGTGTGTGTGTGTGTGTGTGTGTGTGTGT
>JAOTRN010000029.1:7196303-7218008 GCA_028566695.1 Bagroides melapterus
ATCTATCTATCTATCTATCTAGTTCAGGGTCTGTTGTAGCCCCACCCACCTGGTGTTCTGTGATCAGTGTTTTAAGCTGAGTGATGTCCTGGGGGAGGGGCTCGGTATCACGTTGCACTAATGTAGTTTCCGCCCACTGTAGCCATGACAACAGCTCTTCTAACAGTGTAGCATTGTTGAGTAGTTCAGTGAGTGCTGCCTCCAGCCGCTGCTCATGCTGCTTCGCCCAAGTTAAAACCTGGAGAATACATACAAATTTTCTGTTAGGTATATAGTTATATAGCATCAGGCTACACTGTGAGGTGGGATTTAAATGATGGAGATAGAGAGAGAGAGAAAGAGAGAGAGAATGGAGTCATATATCTATATATCTATATATCTATATATCTATATCTATATATCTCTATATCTCTATCTATCTATCTATCTATCTATCTATCTATATATATATATATATATATATATATATACACACACACACACACACACACACACACACACACATGTTGCACTCACGGGTCATCAAATTCAACTGTGACCTTTTATTGCTGACATTTTAAAGCTCAGCCACTGAAAATAACTGATGTGTGGCAGGGCAAGAAGAAATTAAGAAGTAATTTTCACCTATATCTAGCAAGATATTTAGGATAATTAGTACATTTTTTTCTTGTTAAATTACGATGCACTATTACAAAACCAAAGCCAAATAAACGTCCCGCTAATCTGAAGTGATGGCATGCTCGTGCACATCTTTAAACTCGCTCTAAAGATCCACAATCCTTTTCATCACCTTCTCAAATTTTGACAGAACAGCAGCTAATAATCACAGCTTTACTACCTCCTCAAAGCGTGCCCTGATGATGGTGATCCAGTGTTTGATGGTGGTGATACAGTCGGGATGGCACACTGCTAGTATGGCCTCCCCCATGCCAGCTGCTTTATTCACATCCACTCTCTTCTCTTCTACGGTCTGCATGAAGTCACGATGTGTGTGCAACAAGGCCTGCAAAGTCTCCACCTCCTCTGGCAGGATGCCTCGGAAACGCAGGGTTTGCTCTGCCTCTGAGAGCCACTCCAATAACATCTGCACTGCTGTGCGGAACTCCTCAGCCTGTGAGAGGACATAAGAAGGGGAGGAGGTAAAAGAAAATGATGCACAGCTGTGTTTCAGGTGTATTTACATTTGATTACAGCACCTGCATTTACAATAGTATATTCTGTTTTGTTCACCTGTTTGAGAGCCTGCTGGAGACGGGTCTGTTTGGAGACAGACAGCGCACACACCGTCTCCCAGCGGTTGCTGAGCTCCTGCAGCTGGACTTTGACCCAAGCTGTATCATCCCTGCCTGTCTCCATGAGCTCTCGAGCAGAACGTTTTAGTGCCTGAATGCTACTGGTCCTTTTCCCCAGTTCCTTTTGGAAGGCCTAAAGACAACACAGACAGTCTCAGTTTTAGCCTAACTACTGTATGAGCTCCATGATATCTCACCATGTAATATTTCACTTAATATCAGCTTTTATCTGCATGTCCATGGTACCTTATGGGAATCCATGAGATTAGAGACGAGGTCCAGGTCTCCATGGACAGGCTGATCTTCAGCCAATTGTGGCTCTATGCGGTACAACCAGTCCACAAGAGCCTGCAGAGCCTCAGCAAACTGACCCGAGAACAGCAGGGCCTCCTCCAACTTATGCTGCCTGAGAATGAGAGAGACAGTACAAACCTCTTTTATTCCATCTTTTCTGTCTACTTTTATATCAAATGATTCTGTAGTATTGTGTTTATTTTTTACCTTTCAACACTCTTCCCACAAACAGTGTCCCACTTGTCTCTGACCTCCCCAAGGAGGTTGTCTAGTTTCTGTGTGTCAGCTGGCAGTGTAGCTTTGTCTCTCATGGCCTTCCCAGAGCGCACAGTGGTGTCATATACTGGCTGCTTAGAACCAAGAGCCTTCTGAAACTCCTACAGCAAGAGAATGACAGGGAACAGGACTTGTAGCTGTACTGACACGTGTCAGAACAAATAAATAACAGAACCATCTACGTATCTAACTATAACTATTTTCATTTAACTAGTTATATTTAGATATAACTAGTTATATTTAACTAGTTATATCTAAATATAACTAGTTAAATGAAACTAGAACAATGTGTAAATGTTTTTTAGCCCAGCAGGTGGCACCAATCAGCATAACGTCAGAAACAGCATTTTCACACAGGTCACTTGTACTCAGTTTTGACACATAATATACAGAATTATCCACCAACATTTCATGTTTGTAAGCTCTTTACAGTTGTACCTTATGTTTAGTGAGCTGCACTTTGATTTTATCTGGCTCATTAGAGATTTCCAACTCAGAGTCAAGTCTTTTTTCAGCCTCCTCCAGCCAGTCTGTCAACTTCCTCCAGGCCTCATGGAACTAACCACAAAACAGACATGATCAATAAAATGTTCACCTAAGCAATAATAAACAAAGAATGAAGGGCAAGGTTACCTGTTTGGCTCTCTTGCGGGCCTCGTCCAGGTGTCGTCCCCTATCCAGAGACCTCTGCACCAGCTTGTCCCAGCGAGCTTGTACACTCAACAGGAGGTTCTTGATAAGAACCACATCCTGTTTGAGGCTGGCAAAGCGCAGCTGAGATCCTGCCTTCTCTAAAGCCAACACCTGCTCCCTGTGCGTGTTCACCTCATTTACAAACACCTGAGGAGCACAAAGTACCAGGCCAATAGTCAGGTTTGTGGCAACATCTACAGGTCTTAGACAGTTGAGTAAAACAATAAGATGTGTGGGAAGGCCTAGGCAAATACATCACATGGTGAAATTTTTACATATTGTACTGCTAATATTTCGTAGCCACAGGGTTAAGGAATATGTGGATAAGGAATAAGGAAAAATGCTCCTTGCGCCACATGATATTTACAGAATAATAGCCAAGGCAACTTTGAATGTAAATCAAACCCATGCTGTTCATTTTGTCAAATATATTTATGTGTTCTTAAAGTTGATGACTCAAGGATTGTTATGGGCAAAACAGTCCATTTTGACAGCCACAGCAAAATCCAACAGGATTTGCCAGGAATTTCATTTCAGCAGAGACAGAGCACAATTACACCACTAAACACATCAATTATCAAGCAATTAACAATCACCAACAAATTAACAACAATCATCACCTTGTGCTCATCTATCTGAAAGAGGACAGTGTCAAGGATGAGGCTAGGTGGCTGGGCCATGTTCAGAGTCTGCTCAGCCTGGGTCAGCCAGTTGATGGTGTCCTGCAGCGATGATTGGAATCCTGTTGCCAATGAAACAGCCTCCTCCAGCTTAGCCTAATGACAAACCAATGAAAAAAAGCACTCAGAACCAGATGGCTACACAATGATTTTGAGTAAAATTACACTGGGCTATAGTAGTTACAAGAATTGTTATCATACCCTCCTGTCGTCCATCTTGGCATTCAGACTGGTCCACTTGTTTTGGAGCAGGGCCAAGTTCTGCTGGGTTTGAGTGGTTCCAGGGCTCGTTTCCTCACCCCCTCTGGCCAACAGCATGGACTCCCCCTGATCTAGAAGTCGGTGGTACTGTTCACCACGCTGTATCAAATGAGCCTGCAGCTCCTGCAGCACACATGAGTTGAATATAGAGTAAGCATCACATGGACTCTCAAGTTGAATTATATTACGTTTACACTGCTTCTGAAAAACTGAGGTCCGTTTATTATTGTGCATTATGCACACAGTTCCAGAATAATTTGCATGCTGCTCAGTCATATTTACACATAAATGGTTGTAACATTAAAATATCAATAGAAATTCATTTTCTACATAAAATTAAAAAAATAAAAATGTGTTTTCAAGTTTTCATTTTATTTTACTATGATACTGTACAACTGCTTTGATCTAACAGTATATAAAGCATACAGAGATGAATGTGGAGTTCTCTATACGGGTCTGTAGTGAAGTGTTTACCATGTGCTGCTGCAGCTGCTCCCTGGCCGTCTCTGGAAGACCACCTGTAGGTTTGGCTGCTGATAGCTGACTCTCTGTGCGTCTCAGCCACTGCAGGAACTCCTCCAGCTCACCATGGAAACCCTCCGCCTGAAAGAGCACAGTCAACTGATCAACAACGCTTGCTATCATTAACATTAAAGAGACGGTCTGTCCTCGCTGCTAAGTACCCTTTCAGAGTCCAAAGTACACTTAATCCGTTGCAATTGTCACTAGAAATATTACACGGTTTGCTCAAGGACAGGCGGTCATGTGTTCAGTAGTGCTGTAGTAGAGCACCTGCTGCAGTGCCGTTTCTAGTAGTTTCTGTCTCTCATCTGTCTTCAGGAGTAAGCTGTCCCAGCTGTGGTTCAGCTCGTCCAGCTGGTCTCTCAGGTGGCTAGCCTCGTCTCCAGGACTGGACTCGAGCAGCTCTGAGCCTGCACTGTTCACTGTCTCCACTGTGGCTCGATGGGACAGGACGTCATTGCGCAACACCTGGGAAGCACAGACAAATAGGAATGAACACTATCTCACAACACACAGTGAAGTGAAGGAAACTAAAATAAAGCACTAAATCAGCTCAGCTCAAGGAGAAAAAAATAAGATGAAGGGAAAAGATGGAAAAAATCGGTGTTACATGCACTGACTAATCGAAAAAGAAGGGCTAAAAGAAACTATTAAAGTATACACACACCATTAGATAATAACATTTACTCTACAGATGTAATAAAAACTTTTTATTAATGCATAATTACTTATATGTAGATGTTTCTCTTTGGTTGGGGGAAAAGGCTTTTCATTTCAATATTATTTGGCTTTTAGAATCATAAATGAAATGATGCTAGGAGAAACCAGCTTTATCATGTGCTTACATGGTGTTTGGCCAGCTCAATCTCGATGGCTTTGGGGTCAGAGCTGACCGGTCTCTGGGTGTCCAAGGTGGCATGTGTGTGGCTTAACCAGGACTGCAGCTCAGAGAGAGCGTGCTGAAACTGACCCAGGGCTAGAAGAGCTCCTTCCAGCTTGTGCTGAGAGAACAAAAGGAAAAAGGCATATAAGACAAAATGTATCAGTAATCATCAATATCACTGATGATCATCAAAGGCACACAAGTAAGAGAGCTGGTTGAGGCATGCTAACCTGTCTGAATGTGATCTTGTCTCCCAGATTCTCCCACAGGTGCCTGAGCTCAATAAGAGGTTCCTGGATCATGTCTCTGTCTGCTTGGTCAGAAACCTTTTTAAGCAGTAGCTCCCCCTGGTGGCACAGTTTCTCCATGTCTATCTGCTGCTGGTACACTTCAACCTTGAATTGCTGTTGGAAAAGAAAATTAGTTTAGATTTGGTTTAATGTGAACTGAACTTAAACTTAAGAAAAAAGAAAACTGATCTGAACCTTGAGCTCCTCTATCTGTTGTTTGACGGTGCTGAGGTCCGTTCCTACGGTTTGCATGTCGCACAGTTTGATGACAGCGTTGTCAAGGTAGTCGAACATACCCTAGATGGTACAAATCCACATTAGCATGCTTATGCATTCTTTACATCAGTGTTGCATCAGTTAGTGGTTCAGTATCAGTACCAGTGCCACCCACCTGCAGAGCGTCCTGATATTGCACAGAGGCTGTCATAGCCTCCTCCAGCTTCTCCATCCTCTCTCTCCATGTGCGGTTCAAGCCTTCCCATGCAGCATTCATCTAGAGAAAAGGTAAAAAGGTCTGATTTTAAGTAAAAGAAAAACATTTGGTTTTGGATGCAAGGTCAGCGGGATTTTAAAAAAGTTCCTGGATGATGTTTCTGCTCTTACCTCATCGATGGTCTTCTTGACCTCTGGTTTCTCAGTTTCTCCACAAGCAAAGATGAGGTCAGCTCCCAGAGTGCGAACAATCTCCAGCTCCTCCCTCAGGCCGTCTGTCTCTGCTTTGATGGCCTGAGAAGGTTACAGAGGACAAACAAACAGTTATGTTAAAGAAACGAACAGAGAGCTATTTAATTTAAATGATGCTGTTTCATCTTATAGTAAAATTTCGCTAGGCTTCACATCTGTATTATAGAAAATGTTAAAATATTGTGTGTGCTGATTAAAGAAACTGAAACATGCACTCAATATATGTTTAACTATTTAAATAAAGATATTTGGGTTGTTTTGACCAGAAGCTTTATACTCCTTACAATTCACTTGCTGCATTAGACTTACTTCTGCAGCCTCTATCTGCTGTTTGATCAGTGATGGATCCACCCCAGGGTCCTCCAGCTCTTTCACAATTTCCTGAGAGTCTCGCAGGGTGCTCAGCAGGGCTGCCATATCAGCCCAGAACTTTCCAGCTAAGTCCAGTACATCCTGCAGTTTTCCTTCTCTCTCCTCTGCCCTCTGTCTGATCTCATCCCACAGGGAACGGAGTCTCAGGAGCCGAGATCTCACGGCTGCAGGAAGGACAGCAAAAAAAACACAATTTCATATTTACAAACCTCAAACTACTGTATATAGGAAAATCAGCACATACACACATATATATGAAATCCACAAAATTCACATGAGCTTGCAATTAAAGAGTACTCACCCTGAGCAGCAGGGTCATCATGTGCTGCTCGGGTGATGAGCTCTTCCCCACGGGCACACAGGGCACTAAAGGAGGGCAGCAGTTTGTCTAGTTCCAGCCCGGCTGCCCGGTGCTCTGCTAACTGTTCACGGATCTTCTCCACTTCAGCTGCCACAGGAGGAGGCTGCCGCAAACGCTGCACTGCTCCCTCCAGGGTCTCCAACAGGGGGTCCATCTTATCATGGAACTGAATAAAAAAAACAAATGTATGTATATATACAGTGTACAATTATACATTAGTTCTGTTTGTCTCTCTCTGTCTGACTTTCTATCCATCTCTCTCTTTTTCTCTCTGTCTCTTTCTTTGTGTCTGGTTTGGTCTTTCTGTCTGTATTTCTCATGCAGTCTGTCTGGCTGCTTACACAGAGCTACACTGCACTCTGATGACCTTTTCCAAATAATTATCTTGATAGAGGAAAAAGTTAGACTAGTAGTCTAGGGTAGGATTATGCTCTACCACTAATGCTAGTACTGCAAGTGGTCTACGAATAACTATGGTGGAGACTCCCATGTTGGCCAGGATAAACATTCATATTGGCAATCCTTTAGACTGGCTGTGTCCCAAATTGTGCAGTACATTCTAAACCGTGTACCATTAAAGGCAGGTACAGGACACTATTTTGACATACTGTTTAGGTCAATTTAAAACAAAGTACCAAGAGAAAATGAAGACAAGGCAAAGACTTTATTCAGTGAGTATCAACAACAAACACAGAAATATGTTTTGTCCTCATAAAAGACACTGACTCACATTTTCCCTCAATTTCTGTCTTCTGGTGTCTAAAAAATCTGATCTATATGTGCTTTTGTGATGATTAAATAACACCATGCATTTCAGGATTAGAAGAAATAACAGGCCAAATAATTTACAAAACACTGGTTTTTATGCCTTTAAGATGGACATGGAGTTGCAGAGTGAGTAATGGAGTTCTTACCTCTGTCAGCTGTGGGTGTTGTAGAGAGCAGTGATGGTGAACACACAGCAAATCCACAGTGAGTGATGGGATGGAGGGATGGATTGCACAAACACATACGGGATGGGGAAAGTAAGGGGAGAATGACAGGAAGGTGCAACAAGCCAAGGAAACAGGTGGAGTAAAAGAGGGACAGAGACAAAAAATGAACACCAGGGGCATGATGAACGCAGGCAGAAGGTGAAATGAGAGCCAAGTGCAGATGCAAGTGCAGTAACAGTACGATACAATTAAAGGGATGGGGTGGAGAGACAATACAATGTGTTAATCAAATGACATGCAAACAAGCCAGCAAGCATATCAATAACAAACAGATGTGATCATTTCAATAATGAATATTACAGATTTCTGAAACAAATGTGGCAGATGGACAATGTAAAAGTGAAGCTATATGAACTAGTGAACTATAACTGCAACCATTATTTTGGTAATAAACTATTTATCACATGGTAATATGTAGTTTTCTGATTAAATGTTAATGATGAATAAACATATTTACAGTTGGGTGATTTTGGGTGACAATTTCCTGTAGGAGACTGAACGAACACTCAGATATAGTAGGTGGACTGTCGTGTGGACATGCCACCAATAAGAACACACCTGTGCAGACTGGGAGAAGGCCTCATCCAGTGCTGCAGCTCGTCCTTTGACATCCTCTTTGATGGCCAGGTAGCGTCGCTCGGCATCGCTGTAGCGCTGTCTCAGGGCAGTTCCCTCTTGGGCACTTAGCTCAGCCAACTGTGGGCCAATCTTCAGCAGCTTGTCAATGTGGGGTTTGTGCTCAGCTATAGACTCTCTCAGCAGCTGCAAGGAGAGCAGAGGTTGAATGAGAATGAGTGTAAAAATAACTGTCATATATTCACAAGAGAAAAAAAAAAGCTTTATGAGAATTTAAAACTTGTAATTATGCTGAAACACACACTGACCCTCATCTGGTCCTGTTGTTGTCGGAGAGCCTCGGTGTCAATTGCAGGTGGAGGCAGCTGGGTTATCAGGGCCTCTGTCTCACCTAGCCATGGGTCCAGCTCCTCATATGTCTCCCAGAAGCGGGCCACGAGCACCTGAGCCTGTTCCAGTGCTGAGAATCTTTCGGCATGGTTCTGACTCACACCCTCATAGCGAGTGCTCAGTGAATTGGTCTTTACCTACAGGGGCGTTAGGAATGCAGCTTAATTTGGTTTCTATGAGCCAGTAATATGAATATCATTTGTCATTTGAATGTACTAATGCAAAAAATATATTTATTATAAAAAAAAAGAATAAGAGAGTCAAGAAGGAAAAAGAAACAACTGCTCAGTTGTTGAAAATGGTTGCACACTGTTCCATATTGCTCTCTCTCTCTTCTACTCAATCACCTTCAGTGCTTCTCTCTGATGGTCACTGCAGCTCTCAAGGATATCCTCTCTTGTATGGAGGAGTTGGTCCACCGTGTCCTTGTGGCGGATGATGTCGATGTTAAAAGCTCTCTGGACTTGGAGCTGAGCCACAGTCACGTCAGGTTCCAGACTAAGAGGCCCCAGGGAGGCCAGTTTCCTCTCGGTCTCCCCCACCCAGGTCAGTTCCGCATCCACCGCCTCCTCATACTGCCACACAATTTTTTCTTGACTTAATATTGTCACTTTCTTATAGACACGCCCTCAAATTAAGAGATCAAATTCACAAAACCAAAACATTCTAAAGCAATAGTATTAATTAACATTAATTTGAATACAAAAATTAATGTTAATGAATACTACTGCTTTAGAATGAGCTATCCACCCTCTTTTTCAATGCTCGTTGTGCTGC
This sequence comes from Bagroides melapterus, assembly GCA_028566695.1. Lineage (NCBI taxonomy): Eukaryota > Metazoa > Chordata > Actinopteri > Siluriformes > Bagridae > Bagroides > Bagroides melapterus. Next base: position 7,205,650 of record JAOTRN010000029.1, read on the forward strand.
ACATGCTTATATGTGAAAGATTCCTATTATAAAAGTAACCAGATTCAACAGTTTACATGATTATTTTGTCAGTTTATTAGCTTATTAAAAACAGATTAACTACCAAAGTTACACATTAAAAGAATGCAGTACCTGCTGTGACCTCTGGATGGCCGCCTGCACTAGCTGCACTCTTTGCGTAATGGTCTCGTCTGCCTGTCGGTAGCGTTGGTTGGCATCAGCTACTAGACGGTCCAAACCTTCACGTGCTCGCCAGGGTACCAGGTCCAGCAGTGCACTACCCACTTCATTAACTGTGTCCAGAATGAGACGCTTCTCAGCCGAAACACACTTCAGGTCCTGAGATAAAATACACACACAGAGAAATGAGAAGCAAATTTGACAAATAAAGATTTAAATACACCATCTATACTCAACACATAACATAAACTGTGAAAAAACTCCAAAGAAAGGCTGCACCAACAGGGATTAGATTGAACAGAATGCTAAATAATGGATCTACTTAGATCAGTTTTATTTAAATTCTTATAATTTGTTTCAGCATTTCACTGATTTCATGTTTTTATATAGTTGTAAGGAATCATAAAAAACATTATACCTTCTGTCTCTCTTGATAGGCCGGGGTTGTGTCTGGCTCCATGTTATTAAGCTCTGCCTCCACAGAGTCGAGCCATTGGTTAAGGTCCTCATGTGCGCTGGCAAATCGAGTGGCAAGCTGCAGTGCTTGCTCAAGGTTACGGAGAGCCTTGCTGCTGCCTGCAGTCATCTCCGCATATCGACTCTTTATTCCATCCAGCTTCTCCTGGATGAGCAGCACTTCTTCACCTAACACACGACAAAGAGATTCAGAACCATAACAAGCACAATGACAAAACACCAAGAGGGTGCAGGAGTGCTCTTGGTACCTGTGGTCTGTTTCAGCAAAGCCTGTCCATTCTTAATGGCCTGGTCCACTGTCTTCTTCCGGCTCACAATCTCTTCGTTCAGAGACTATGACAGACCAAGAAGTAAAATATTACAAACCTTTAATAATCTCAAAGATTACTTTTTAATATGTTACATGTAAGGATTTTTACATGTTTTCCGAATGCAATAAAATCTGAGGAACCAAATCTACTGCATCTGTAAAGTGCCTCCTGTGTCCTACCAGAGTATATTTGTGCTGCTCAGCCAGCAGTTCAGGCTGGTAGCTCTGCACTGAGACTTCAGCCAGGCGCTGGGCCACCTCAGCCAGCCAGTTCAGTACCTCCACCTCCTCCTCCCCAAACAGCTGTGCATTAGCCAGGGCCTGTTCCAACATGGCCGCTCGCCGAGAGCACCAATTACGGAGCTCTGTGTGGCCGTTGCGCACTGCTGCGAGTCGCTCACTGAGCCAATCACGGTCTGCCGCACAGCTGAGAGGGGAGAGAGATTGGCCAAGGGCCTCTAGATGGTCCACCTCTTTTTCCCGAGACAACACCTCCTCTTGGAGGGCCTGGGGTTTTGCCCGCAGATGAATAAGATAGAGATGGGTAGAGATGGTATGGGGGGAAAAGAAAAATGACAAAACAAAGGAAGAATGACCATGCTTGGTAAAAAAAATTAAAAACAGAAATCCTAATGACATAAAACACTAATAAACGAGAGTTGAATCAAACATAATGAAAAATGGCATAATTAAGATATAAATGTAAACAACTAATGGAAACTAAATATAAAAACATAAAAGTTCAATAAAAACAAAAACCACAGACATAAATAAATGGACAGGGTAGGTCATACAGAATGGGCTAATGGGCTTTTAGGGCTATTTTTCCTAATTGTCCTTGGCAAATTTGCTACCCCTGGGATATTAGAAGGTGAATGGTGCTGTATATTGTAGGTTCTTCATTTCTACCAGGAAAAGAAAGCAAAGGTTTTCTGTGCTTGATAACAGAAGCGTCTTAATGATGGTGGTATAGTTTACCTTGTGGCGGCTGATTTGCTGGCTAATTTTGGAGGCTTGGGTTCCCATGGGCTCGGCGGAGCTCAGACGCCTCTCTGTGGCACTCAGCCACTCTCCCATAGGTTCTACTGACTCATGGAACTGCAGAGCAAGAACCTGCAGCTCCTCCAGCTGACGTTGCCTGCAAGAGGAGAAAAGGCTCAGCATATGTGAAATAATTACTTTAATTTAAAGAAGTTGGCATGAAGTGTATTTACTGATTGTCACATTCTAATCAAGAGTCATGTATCTGATGCGTTTCTAAAATCTTCAGGTGATGCTCACCTGGCATTGGCCTTCTCCAGCAGATCTGTCCATCGTTCTCCCAAGCTTTGCAGCTGTCTCTGGATCTTTTCTCTGTCTTGTGTCTCTGCTGTGGCTGCAATGCGCTCGCCTTCAGCCCGGATCATCTCTACAGTTCCACGACGGTCATCCAGCAACCGCTGCAGCAGCTGGAAAAAACCGACACCACAACACAAATTCAGTTTCATTTACAATGCAAAAATGTAAAAGTTCCCACAAAATGTCACTTGAATTTAGCACCAAGCAACTCAAATCACAAACATCACAAATCCTGTCTTTCACCACAAATTGATGAATATATTATTTACACAAAAAATACATAATTAATTAAAATATAAAAGACATTTTTTGTAATGGCTATTAATATACTTGAATGTATTATGTAATCACTTTAAGTAATGTTTTCTTTATAATAAATAACCTTCACTTTCACTCTCATTGGGCAAACCTCACCTTCTGTTCTTGGATTTGTGCTTTAACCACACGGTACTCAGCTGATGGAGGCTTCTGATTGGCTATCAGCTCCTCTGTGTCACTCAACCAGCTTAACAGAGGTTCCAGAGCATCTTGAAACTTCCCACAGTGCAAAAGGGCTTCCTGGAGCTGAGCAATTCTCTCAGCAACCTAAAGACAGACCCCAAAAATCAGTTCAAACTGTACAAGCCTAAGGGTTTAGACCAATTCTCAATCGGAGCTCCGAGTAACTTGAACGTGTGACACAAATACTTGTAACCACATTACCACATTAGCCTAAGTTCCATATATAACACAATCTGTGACTTCTGTGAATCTTCTGTTTTGAGCCATGAAAAAAGTCAACAAATATAACAGTGATCAAAGATGCTGCAATCTGCAGTCAAACACTAAAAACCCTTCCAGAGTTGATCTCCAGTCTTATAGATTTAGGAATGCAATATACTGTTCAATTCAATTCAATTTATATTGTCACATTAAAATATTATATTAAAATATTTAACAGTAGTTTAAAAAGTAGTTTATGGAAATCCACTTATAAAATATAAATTGATCCCTACTGATCAAGCCAGAGATGGCAAAGAAAAACTTCCTCTGAAACCAAACCCATAAGGAAACCTGCCCTAATCCTCATATGAGTAAAAGTTTTTTACTTCTTAATGATAAAACCCACAGAAACAATCCTTTACATTCAGGAGTGTCTGATGATATATTAGTAGTGAAATTAATGTGGCCTTTTATTCCACTCGCTCATGAAGCCCTTTCAGTTCTTTCGGTGCCTTCTAATTTCTAAAAACCTATCTGACATTTTACCTCCGTGCCTTTTGTTTGAACTATTTGATCTTGTTTAAACTTTAGTTTGTCAAGTGTTGTTTAAAGCATGGAAACCATTTGACACACTAATGAGACATATTCCAATCGTTTAAGTAAAGCATGTCCATGGATGGACAAAAGTTGAGCTTGCTAATAAAAATAACTGTTGACTTAGATTCAGGTGCTGTAAAATGTAGGCCATGCAATAATTTCTCATAAGAAGACCAGTAAAGAAATAAAAAAAACCCAAAAAAAAACAAGCAAGCTTCTAGGAGGCCTGTGATGTAATTTAGGAGTGCATGACATACCCTTTTGTTGAGTGAGTTCCACTGCAGGTTGGTGGTTTCCAGGTCATGCTCCAGAGCCTGTGTGTCTGTGTGTTTAGCTGCACTTTGGATTAGCCCCTGACCAACAGCATTCACATGGTGCAGTTTGGGCTGGATGCTGTCTATCTGCTCTCGCTCCACAGCCTGTTTGCACACACACATACACACACACACATCAGAAAATAATGGAGGATGAGTGCATAATGTGCATTGTGCACACTTCCCAGCAGCAAGATAATAAAGGTGATTAAAGTGCTTAAAAATTAAAGAGCATTTAATTTGTCTTTCTACACCCACATATAAAGAAACAAAAAAAAAAAAGCAGGACTTCAACTCAGCACAATAGTACTATTTAGATCAGTAAGGGCTTTAAACCAAAACATCTAATCAGACCACATTTGCATTAGTGATTTGCACAACCCCCCCCAAAAAAAACCTGACCATCATCAGCACCACAACTGGGAGCTCTGGGGATAGATGGAAAACAAGCACAAGAAAGCAATAAGAAATCAAGTTAGACATCTAAGCTTAGACTGTACAAGTCTCCCTTATACATACAAATCTGCTGATACCCATGTAGGAAAATAAAGGTGCTACTGATGGTCTTTGTGTTCATTTGAATTAAATTATTTTTGAAAAGTACTAATCCTACTGCTTAAGTAAATACACAAACAGTTCTTGATAGAGAGTAAGAATTGACAAGTCAGCATCTGCCCCATATTTGGAAAAACCTGTTCTTACTGCAGCATGTGCATCCATTCAGACACAGCTGTATTGCAGAGAAGGCCAGGTTCGTGCCTCAAACAGGATATCTGTTGGGGAGAGGGTGTGGTGGCTCATGGCTGTAGCTCATTGTTGTTGCGAATGACACAGTGTGTGCGTGCAAAAGCATACGCATGCTTGTTGTCTGGTGCAGGAGCGAGTTAGTCCTTGTTTGTTAATGCTTTTAATAGCATTAGCTTTTATTATCTTTCACTTATTTTGTCTCTTATGTTTGTCCACTCAAAGCTGGTGTTGATTTCATCTGCTTATGGATGATCCAGCAACCATAAAATCATCTGTTCTTCATTTCTGTCAAACTATGACCTACTGTCCTTCCTGACACTCTCTCAGGCCAGCTCAGTGCAGAAGACATTTCAGACTCTTGACTCTAGTGCAGCAGAACTCTGGAAAATATCCGACATGCCTCTCATTCCTTTTCGAATCTGTAAATGTGCCAGCAAGCTGGTCAGTCACTCTAACACACTGTGCTGATTTTCTCTCATTATCCATGTATCTTCTTTTACAAACAAATTCGTACAAAACTACTCTTTTGTTTCTCACCATCTCTCCACATAGCACTCTTTCATTCCTGGCTGCTTTCCTGCCCAACGCCAACCCACATCTCTATCCATTCCAGTCTTCATTTTTTCTTTTCTTTTTTAGTCCAAACCACAAGCCTGAGTTATTATACTGACAAAAGGTCAGCTGCATCAGAGAAAAACAGGGTTAAATTACATAGGTTACATCATACTCCCCCAAAATATTCAAGATTGTTTCTTTTATTATTTGATTTCGCAGCTCAGCATGGAAAAAGAATTGTTTACAGTTGTATCGGAGCCTCAAGGGACAGTTAGAGAAAGAGAAGAGGCAAAAGAGAAAAACAATTAAAGAGACACGTAGGGGGAAAAAGTGGAGCCAGAGTTAAAATGGCCAACTTCCATTTTGTGATTTTATCGCTCAAACACTCTATCACTTCAGCCGTCTGCCAAGTAATTACACTAAATCAATATATGAAGAATGGACATGGACATGTGCACACACACAAAATCACAAAAACACATATATATAGGAATCCTTGGCTGCAATATTTTTGAGAAACTGTTTTAAATTGTTATCCTTATTTTTAAATGTTTTTTGCCAAATAGCACTGAGCCAAATTTGTTTAGAATGGCAGTGAGTTCATATCTGGCTGAGAGCTTTGCTATTGTTGAACTTGTGCTGAACTGTGTGATTATATGTTCATGAGTTTGTGCATGCGGTTGTCCAGCTTGTAGCCTTGCCCTCTCTTTGTCCCCCGTAGTCTTCTGACACAGGTGCTTCCCACAAATACTTTCAGTGCCAGCATTTTCAAAACAGTCAAGTATGTCTGCAGTACTATTTCCCATCACAGGAAATACAGGCTCTCTTTCTGGTGACCTGCTCATCCCTTTCTATACTATACTATTTTCTCTACTGCCTCAAGTTTACCTTTAATACACATTTGTACAGTAGCTTATGATTTGGGATCAGCTTTCCTCTCTCCCCTCCCAGGCTAACAACTTTATCGCCCACTCTTATCTTGAGCATTGCCAGGTGTTCATTTTGTTCCATGAATGACTGGTCTGTGATCATGCCCCAGAGCTTCCGATTCTATCTCAAAACAGCCACAACTTAATTTCGGCAGTGACTTTTCCAGCGTGTGCTTTAGCTCATTACATGCATTTCCTCTGAATGAAGTCCCCACCCCTCTACTGTTGCAGGGGAAAGTTGAATCACAGAGTGCAGAGCTGATAAGCTAGGCATGTTCTTATCATCTATTTATATGGTTAACAACTTTTTACAGTGTTTGTGTGTTACTGGCAACAGCAACTCCCCTAAAAAATCCTCAGTGTTTACTTCTCACTTCCCTATCTCAAAAACAAGGTCTTGGAATACCAGGAAGGACTTTTATAAGAAAGGGATGGGTGGGCTTTTGGATATTAGGTTTTTCACAGAAAGTGGTGGAATATATATGTATTTGGTTGAGCTTTAAAAACAGGCAGTCCAAACAAGATATGTTCTCCTGGCCATTCTGTTCCTCTACCAACAACCTAAACAGATATTAAATGCCAATTTGCTTCCTGATTCATGCTGGCCAGTAATTATAAAGCTCTCTGCCCATCACCAGTAGGTGATTACATTTGGGGGATGAAAAAGGCTATGAGTTGAGCTATGGCTAAATGAAATGGGGGTGGACAGCCATGCTGGGCCATTACTTATAGCAAGAAACGTAATAACAGGGGCATATCAGGTCTACGTCAGCCTCATGACACACAACAGCAACTATAACACAGACCAGACTCCAGTCCAGTCACAGCAAGTCAAACACTGGCATATAGATTCAGCAAAATAGCATCTGTCCCTGTCTCTCTAATATGCAAACTTCTTTTCTACTTCTCAATCACTAAGACATTTAGAATATACATTTATTTACACCATGCAGAAACATTCAGAATCAAATATCTGCAAAAATGAGAGTACATTTGGAAGCAAGCAGCTGAATCACACATGCTGTCTGTGCATGAAATTACCATAGAAGAAATAATAATAATAAAAAAAATCACCAATATTAATATGCTTCCATTGTGACTAAGAAGTGAGGTTACTAAACTAGACTAAACTGTGGTAAAAATATAAATATGGGGTACTGTTGCAGTGTGAAAACAGATCCATAATACATGAAACTGAATATTATGACGGTAGCAGATGTTCTAATAAACAGAAGGTTTGAAAATACAAGTAATTTTCTTCTTGTCAGTACAGTAATAGTACTAATAATAATACTAATACCTCGCTTTTTTCTTTTTACTTGAATTAGCAAAATTTCCAGCACATGATTCTTCTTTTAAACTACTACCAGTAAAGACAAACATGTAATTACTATCAGTGATAGCTGTACTCATGTTTGACACAAGCAAATCAAAGTTGTGATGACCTCACACGTGTATTGGCACAAATTTTGAAAAAAAAAAATAAAAAATTGCAAGCTCCGCCTAATATATAGAGTTGCGTTAATTTCTACAATCACAGAATCGCAAAATCCCAAAGGGACTTAATAATAAATAGAAGTTAAAGAGTTTTGATATCAGACCTATATCATATCTATGTCAAGTAAAAACAGACCCATTTTCTGTTAAGATGTATATTACAATGGTCTTTACCTTGGTGCTAAAGCATGCTGATACTGTTGTTTCCTCATCTGGATGCTTCAATTGACAAGTGTTGACCTTTTCATCAAATGGATCAGAAATTTCTTGCTCATATTGGTTTTCACTAAAAAGTCTATACAAGAGACCTGGTTCAAGTTGCTCCCACTGATCTTCGCATTGGGGTTCTGAAACTGGTCTTGAGCCATCTGACTCCCAGTCACTATCCTCATTCATCAACCCTAGAACAAAATCCACACCTGATTGACTAGTCTCAGATTCTGAGTCCAAGTCTCGACAATCCTCACCAGCAGAACCACCATCAGACACTAGAGGGAGACGTTCAGGAGCTGCAAGGTACACAAAACTATCAGAGGATAGAAAAGACCCCTCTTCTGGATCAGGGCAAGGTTTAGGAAGTGGACTAGGAGGAGTAGATTCCATAAGAGGAGATGGAGGACAGTCATGAGAGTATTGTGATGGCACTGCCACTGCCAGGTAAACAAAGCTGTCAGTGGTTACAGATGAATCTGTGTCTTTGCTGTCATGAGTCCCCACATCTGAATCCTTCTTTATACTTGAGTTGGAGTCGGGAGGAGACTGTTTGCTGTTTGAGGGTACATTTACTAGAAAAGTAGAAGCATCATATTTTAGCTCATGTGTTAGCTCACATTCAGGTACAAGCATGTCCTCAGCAGCAAATACCTTCTCAGCTACTTCTGAAGGTTCCCTGTGTGTCTCCATTACAAATAACATGTCTTCCTTGCCAGAATTCAACTTAACTGAAACAGTGTGATCTAATTCCACATGCGATTCCACATTACAGTTGATGCCCTCAATGCCCTTTCCTAAATTATCATTTAGATCTGAACGTCCAAGAGACAGCTGTATTATGTCCTCTTTTAAATTAGATTTACACATATCTAACTCTGAGCCATTGTTTTCTTCACATAGTTTATCGGGACTTGGATATATGTCTTTATGGCTCACTGAGGTACAGAGCACATGCACCTTGTCTTTGATCTCATCATCAATCTGCTCTTGCTCAGATAACACTCCACTGCCCAGGTCTGAATCAGTTTCTCGTCTTTCTGCTTGTGTTGTCTCTGAAAGAGTTCTATCCAGCTGAGATGTCTGAATTCCACTGGACTCCGATTCTAACAAAGGCTCATCTAAAGTGCAAATATCAAACATGGGTGTGGTGTGATCTTGTAAAAAGCTAGCATTAACATCACTATCATAATAGCCTTCACTAGCAGTCCAACTCTGAGTATCATCTGTATCCTTGCTGGAAAAATTCTGATCTGTTCCTAAGCCAGAAGGATCATTCTGATATGGGTCTAACTGGTTTTCATGATCAATGTTCTTTGTGAGGCCAGCTTTGTCCTTGTTATCCTCAACCTGATTCTCTCTCGCCTCCTCTTCTTCTTCTTCTTCCACTCTCGGTAGGGTATGACCTGCAACCAGGGGCTCAGTAGGGGTAGACAATAAAGCTGATTCAACACTAGATGCCTCCTTTCTTTCCTCCTCCATACACTGTCTCTCCAATTCCAGAAAAAGGTCAACTGATCCATCCTCTGAACTTGGGTAAGGAGAAACACTGGCAACCTCTGAGCCTCCAAAACCAACCGGAGGGGTCAAAAGAGACCTGTAATCTGAAGTACTGAGCTGTTGTGTCTCCCAGTCCTGCAGTTCAGATTCCTCTTCCTCTACTGTCCAGGAAATATTGCTTGTGTCATGGCTATCCAGCTTCAACACCATTTGCCAGTTCTTTTCCTCCATCTCTAGCAGTTCATTTTCTTCTTTCTCCTGTACCTGTTCCTTCTCGTCCTCCTCCTCCTCCTCCTCCAACTCTTTCAAGATTCTGCGCTCATCTTCCTCAAAACACAGTTCTGAAGCAGTCCGCTCTCGTAGTTCCCTAGTAGGAGGGGGCCATCCCAAAAGGCCTTCTGCACCCCCTTCTTGGCTGAGACAGGGGGAGAGTGGTAGACCCCCATAACTCAATCCATCCTCCTCTTGTAGGAAAGGTGAGGGGGGATCCAACAGGTACAATGACTCTTCATCCAGATCACTGTCCTCTCCTAGCAAAGGAGGCAAGGGTGGCAAAATTGGCAAGTTGTGTAGTACTACCCCATGTCCAAATGACCTTTTTCCACCTCTTGTAGTACGAGGCCAGGTACGGGCTTTAGTGGGAGGGCAAAATACAGGTTTTGGAGGTATCAGTGGGGCAGTATCCTGATCATACTCCAGGAATGGTGAGTCCCTCTCTGAGTCAGATGTTTTATTTGCAGAAATATTCCATTGTTGTGGTTGCTCTTCTGACACACTTCGAACACAAAGTAATGGAGTTGCTTTTGGCTTACTCATCTCACCACATCTCTCGACCTGCCTGTGAATGCCAGGGCTGGGTTGTGGAGAACTGGCAGTATCCTGCTTTGTTTGGAGTAGTGTAGCAGTTTGTAAAGCTTCTCTTTCGTTAGAAGGAGAAGGCATCGGCTTAATTTGTTTTGGAGGATGAAGGTACAACTTGGGGGACTCTTTTTGCTTAACTGGATGAGGTGGATGAGAAGATGCTGGGCTGATGGAAGGAGTCAGTGCTGGAGAGTTGGAGACCATAGGGGTGTGAGGACCCCCTGTGGAGAGAGGAGAAGGACTGTAAGGAGGCAGAGGTGGGGTGGATATGGAGGGCGGTGGGGGAGTTAATAAGGAAGGTAATGGATGGAGAGGTGAAACAGGGATCCCTGCCCCAGATAACCGTTTCTCTCCACACTCTATGGGTGAAAGCTCTAACCTTTCAGCAAACTCAGGGTAAGTTGGAGGCATAAACGCTTTCCAAGAGCGTCGGTTTGGATTATCTTTTTTGTCACCAACATGATGCCGCCTTTTGGTTACTACAGCTGCCCCAACAGCAGCTGAGTTTGTTGCTGGAATAATAATGCTAGAGCCAACACCCCCTGCAGATGGCATACTTTGAGGATCTCCAGTTAGCTTGAGAGCATCAAAAATCACTCTTTCATCTAACTTTTTTACCCCTGCATCAACAGACCCACCACGTGTCACAAACACTCCACCAATGTCAGCTCCTAAAGTCCCATTGCTGGAAAGTGTGCTTCCTTCCCCTCCTCCTGAGCCCAAAGTGCTACGGGATGGCTGGCTAATCTTAGAGCCCTGGTCAATCTGCTCATTAATCCGCATGGTGTCATAGATAGAGCGCTGTGGTACATAGCAGTCCTCAATATAAGCTTCCTCATCATCGCTCTTCTTAAGACACCTGGGATTTTGCCGCAAACAGTCTGGCCGGCTCAGAGGCTTCCCCATCCCATAAAAGTGTGCCCTCAAGGGGCCGGGATGGGGTACAAACTATTCCACAAATAAATTCTCCAATGTCAGTTTACTTCTGAAATTACAAGCAGCTGAAACCCTTAAGTCCGAGCTGTCCAATTATCTAGTAATCATTGATCCACAAAATCTCAGTAAAATGTTAGGATACTTATAATCCAGGGCAAATAATCATAAGCAGAGAAGGATTAGAGTCTGAGGCTCTAATATCCAGTGTTATTCCTGAAATGTCAGGGATGGAGCACACCAGGGAAAATGTCTCATTCCAACTGACATGCATTTTCAGCAACATATTAATATTTTTGTTTAGAAGGCATCCAAACAAGTATGAAAGGGACAACTGTTTCAGAGGTGTAAAGTCCAGAATAGAGTGATAGAATTCCACAAAGTTTTTACATCCCCTTTGTCTTCTTTCTGATTTCAGTAGAGTCCTCCTCTATCTATACATGTTCTTCACAGTCCTTTCCCCAACTTCCTTGCAGCTACTTCCTTTGAGCTGCACTGCAGGAAAATCAGACAGCTCTTATTGACTTGAGTTGTTTCAAAAAAAAAAAAAAAAAAAAAGCAAAGAAAGGCTCCTTTTAAGCTGAGGTTTTCATACTCTGTTTCATAAAAAGATGTTGAGGAAATGTCCATCAAGTTATTTTGTCTCTCATTATAATGGTCCTTCAAGTACTGCCTTAAAAATAGTCTAGAATTCAAATTGGCAATGGGAACATTTTGCCTTAAACATATTTTTTGTGTCCAGTCAAAAGACTGCCTTGAAAATATGTTTCTTAATACCGCAACGGACTCACTTGTCAGACAGTCGATTGTTGTTCGTATTTCCCTTGTCCTCTTTTAAATCCAATAGTGCAAATCCAGAAGACCTGCCAAAATCAGGGTACAAAAGACCCTGGTAGGTATGAGGTCTCAGTAGTGACTGAGACTTGATAATTTAAATGAATGAAATCCACATCTTTATGTCTTTTGTCATTTCAAAAACAAGAACAAAAAAAAATTTTGCCTTCTATATTCCTCTCGAGTGAAGTGAAAATCTGTGAATCCACATGACAGCCATGTCCAGAGGGGTTGAGTTAGAAGTTGGTAGGGAGAAAGAGATCCAGACTGCAGGGAGCAGAGTTGTGGGATTGTATCCAGAGGGCAGAGACGCAGACAGTACCTCGCACCAATTGCACTCTTCCACACGGGCCACTCTGCTTTTCAGACAATCCC
>JAOTRN010000029.1:7228413-7244742 GCA_028566695.1 Bagroides melapterus
TTTACAGATGTCTCAGTTGTAATATTCTTCTTGACATGGCATGCAGGCAAATTTCTTCAAATTAGTTCTGGAGTGTGCCTTGAGCTTGCCTTATTTTTTTAGGTTTGTTGCCTTATTCCAAGGTTCATCCAGATATTAACTCAACATTGCCGTTATCTAGTGTTATATACCTGCACTTGTTGCTTCTGAGTGTTGAGCATATTAGGGTCAATGCTCAGGGGGCCGAGCACACTCATCATCAGCTCTTTCTCTCGTAGCCAGGGACCGAGCTGATTGGCTGCTGATGCAAAGTTGCCTAGTCTGTCAGCGCATGTCTCCAGTTCTGATTGTCGCTGTGCTGCAGTCTGATTGGCTTTCTCCCATCGAATTTCTAAGAAGAGAAGCAACGGTAAATATGGTTGTGTAAAATAAACATAACAACTGATCATGATCCTTCCTGAAACCATAACAACAGAAGCTGGGTTCAGATGTAGCCATAGCAACACAAAGATTCTGGGAAACTATGAATAACCTGGATAACTGTAAATAATAATTTTAGTAGAAATCACAGGGATCTGAGATAAAAGGGACACAAAAATAACTTATAATTTAGTCTGTTTATGTATCAACATCACAGAAGCAGAAACATGTAAGCAGGCAATCCTGGCAGCAATACTTACTTACCCTCATACTTTCTGAGTCATAGTCTGACACCCGCATGTGGTTTCAATAAAGCACGAATTTTGCTTTGAGACTTTGAATGCTTTGAGTCACACAAGAAACATGAAATATCATGGAGGACTAAAAGCTCTTCCTGAAGCTTGCAGTTCTCCAACCTCCTCCAGTTCCTCCAACCTACGCAAGCTTTTGTTTGATTTAACAGAAGAGCACTCAACCTTTTAGAAGAACTAAATCCCCTACAAAAATATGTTTAGCTTTAGTGCTGAACAAATATGCACATAAAACATCAAATGTCTTGAGGAATTTAATTTAGTACTTTTTAAAAGACAGTGACCTCCTTAATAATATAGCTGTTGTAAAAGTGTGCTCTCAATTATATCAATGATAATTTTCAACACTACTCTATTCTTCCCTTATTGCAAGATTCTGGGTAGTTTCATCTACAAACCTAAATCTTTTAGTTGTTGTTTCCAGGTGTCTGCTTCAGGAGAGTCAGGATTTTCTTGTATCAGCTGCTTTAGGGTGTTCTTTAGGTCCTCCACTTTCCCAGAATGTTCTACGAGTTCAGACAGCAAGACCTGCATAGATTGCATGGAGGAGGTCACAGTATTTATATTGATTATGTAAATTTTAGGTGACAAAGGCTGCTAAAGATGCTGAGCAATTATATTAACATCGTCTGTCAGTTTTTTCATCTGTGCTGACCTTGTTTTCTTGGGCCTGTGCACGCACTACCTCAGGCCGTGAGGGTGATGCGGTCTGCCCTTGTGCCAGGCTCTGTTCCCGAGGACCAAGCCACTGATACAGAGACTCAGCGTCCTGTCTGACCTTCTTACACAGCTCCAGAGAAGCCTGCTGTCTGCTCTGCCGCTCTTGAAGATCCCCACCCAGTTGCTCATACCTGTTGTTCACGTCCGCCACCACAACCTGGATCTCAGTCAGGTCTGTTGGGAAGGGGTGGGATAGTTTCAAGAGAAGATAAATGAGGACCTTATTAGATTGAGTACAGCCTGTTGAATGTGCTGCTTTATCATGTTTCTTCTTGTTCATGGTGACAACACTATTTGTTGTTATCAGTTCTTTTTTATGATCTAACGAACAAGCCAAACTGACACACACAAAAGCTGACATATGGCAATCTGAATTTATGACAGCACAATGACTGAGTGGCTGCAGTTTTGCGTGTTACCCTGTTGCAATGAAAGTCTGATGCATTTTATTCAATTGTATGAGGAGCCTGATCTCTAGGACTTACATCAACTGTACTCGAGTGTAATCATATAAGATTTGATGCCAAATAAAAGTTTTGTGACAAATCCTGGGTCTGATCTTGGTATGATGGGTAATAGACTGGGGACAAACAGTGTCTGATGGAATATACTGGGATGTGGATGGAGACAGTGTGACCTTCAGCACAGTGCACTCATGAGAGGGGGCTCACCTCTGCAGGTGTGAATGCCATTGAGACTGCTGAAGCCACCGGCACCATTGAGTGTGGGGACACCTGGGAGAGAGACACACACTCAGACACTGGCACTACACACACCCATGAATGAACACCAACAAGACGTAAGCACTTGGACATATAAGGTTCCGCCGAGTTTACAGATATAAGCTCACAAAAGTTAAACATGGAGCAGGAGATGCTAAAGCAGACATACACAAGTCTCACAACTGATTGCAAAGAAAAAGCTTTTTTTTGAGTGAGAATTATTAATCCATACTCCTAAACTAATCAAAAATTAAACAGGGAGTAAAGCAGACTCTCCAAAACTTGTTTCCTGCACCTATCATTTTCCACTTTCTTTTTTTTTGTGATTTTACACATGTGGAAGATATTCTTAAGTGACTATTTTTATTGTTACAAAGATAAGTTAAGTTAAAGTTAAGTTAAAAATGCTAGACGTTTAATTGAATATAAAACATTTGCAAGTATGTGATGATTTAAAAGAGGCTTGAACTATTTTGTGAATATATATCTCAAATTGTCATCCATGAGACATGATGGAAGTCAATTGCAGTTATGCAGATGGATATTTAAAGTTTAGATGTATCGTATGATCTTACTAGTTTTGTTTTGTGGAGCAGTTATGCTGATGATCAGACTCTCCAGCTCTGAGCTGCTCTTGTTTAGTTCCTGAACTTGATTGCCCTGGGACTCCCACTCACTCAGCAGGTCCTGAGAGGAAATCATGGAACATTTTATAAGCTTATGAAATTTGGAATATTAAAATACAAATTAGTGTCATGTTCTCTAATACACCCACCTTGAGCTGCTGTACTCTCCTCTGCAGGGCCTCTGTGTTCATGTTGGGTTCTTTAGCAGGCAGCTGCTCTTGTGCTATCTGCAGCCACCTCAGCAGGGAAGCGGAAAGGGAGCGGAACTCCACCAGTTGCTGGTCACATTTCTGGAGTTCATTCAGTCTGTAGAGGCATTGAATAATACAATCAGACAATTCGCTTAAATAATTACTAACCAATGAGAAAGTATTTTCTTATGGGTTAGTGGTGGAGTCAACCTTTCATTCCAAATCTCTTACAAGGTTTTTTTTTTGCAAGATGTTTTTAAAGAGATGTCATCCAACCCACAGCTTCAAAACCTCTCAATGAACTCATGCAGAACTCCTCTGTTCCACTATTCCAATGGCCAGTACAGCTCACATTACATTTAGTACAAGGAAAAAAAAAGGGCCTGGCTCACCCGCTCCCAGTAACACACAGAAGGCGTTATTATAATCTCACTTCCCATATATCAACTGTCGTACAACATTATATGAGGAACTTTGGCATTTTCCAACATGAAGACCTTCAGAAAAGCATCTCTAATGGGTAATAACCTCAGTTTGGCAGAGCAGAACACTGTTCACGGACAATAAATTAATTGTACAGGTTTTATTTTCACCATGTGGTGACTAGAATGACTTCAGTTTACTCTGGAATCTGGCTATTGAGTGCCAATACTAGTCTTCCCATGAGCAAAATTCTCTATGTCTGTAATATTTATTACACTCTTGGGTCATTTTGATAGAATAATTTTAAGAAAGAATAAATGCCAGCTAAGTAAAATCAAGTTATTCTGAATGATTTATCCTATATTCTATATGAATCATTTTTATCTTGATAGGAGCTGTCTCTTTGAGGATGACACCAATTTCTTACTTTAGTACCCTGGTACAGCTCTTTATCCAGAGTTCAGGTGGGTTTCTTTTTATTAAAGCCCACAACTCACCTCTCACTGACACTGGCTTCTAGTCGAGCAAACTCTTCAGACACCTCTTTGGTTGAGTCCACGAGAATGTGTGCATTGGCAAATAGCCTTGACTTGCTCAGGTCTGTACCAAGCTCCACAAATGACTTCAACTGACTTGTTTCTTGGACAAGATCTGATTTTACCTCCTAAAACCAAAGTATGATAAATTAAATAATGACTTTACCCATTATAAGGTAATATTAGTGCCCATAAAGAGCATCTAAATGCTGCACCATGGCAGCCGTTTGTGGATGATCTCAGTTACCTCTATGGTGTGTTTATAATCCTCGACACTATGGTCTGGCAGGCCTCCGAGACTCAGAACTCTCTCGCGGCTCTGTGTGAAGTCACGAAGGTCCGAGTTCAAGCGCTCAAAGCTCTCCAGTTTAGGCAAAACTACCCGCAGTTCAGCTTCTTTGTCAGCCTGCTTGGTCTGGGCTGCAATGTAGCGCTGATTCAGGTCCTGCAGTGCCCCCTGCAGACCAGAGACTGTTGATGCATCTGCTGATTTCAACAGCTTAGATACAGAGTCACAAGTGGCCTCTACACTGCCCTGCCGTGACAATAATTCCTGCCGCAGTTTCTGTTGGAAAAACAAAAAAACGTCATTAACACTAGCTGCTTCATTAAGAGGTGTTCACACATGCATTGACGGCAACGTCTTCTATTTTGTCTCATGTCATTTTACATATAGCAAACTAATGTGATAAATGTGATACCTGATTTTGGGTGAGAGCCTCCTGCACTGCTTGGGCAGTAGGTTGGACTGGACCAGGGTCTAGTGCTAGAGCATCCAGCCAGGAGAGCAATGCTTTGAGTCCCTCCTGAACACTGACAGACTGAGCAACAGCAGTCTGAAGTTGCTCAGCTCTCTGAGACACACACTCTGACAGAGTTTCAAAGCGCTTCTCAAGTTTATCTGAAATGGATTATGTAACCAAAACATAGTTAATCTGCAAGTAATATATGCATAATCTTTAATCCACAAGCAGAAAAACGGATAAATAGTTACCTGTGGTGGTGTTGATGTTTACTGTTTTGAGTTTGGGAGATTCCTGGGTGCTGGTGAGTCCTTTTCCAGCTTTCCTCACTTTATCCAATTGCACTGAGCGCTCAGTGAGCTCATCTTGCAGATGCTTAAAGCAAACAATAAAAAACAAAAAAGACACAAGAAGTTGTTAACATCACTCACTGATTCAACCTGAAACCTTTTCAATATACATCAGGGAAAAGTAGACACTACTGTTACCTGTACAGTCTTCAGTGTATTTTGTAGTGTCTGTGTATCTGTCTGCTCTCCACTGGGTTTCAGTATGCTCTGATTCTTCTCCTGAGCAGTGAGCCATGAATCCAGTGCCGTAACCTCGTCCTGGTACTGCTGGTAGCGATCCAGTAGACTAGACAGATGGGTCCCAAGATCGACAGACTGCAACAAACAGAAGAGGACCAAAGAAAATTAGTCACCTGAAAAATAATTCTGAAATGACTAATAATGATGAGACTGCTCCATAGAAAATATCTACAGAGGCACAGAATTGCCTAAAATGTTTAAAGGACGTAATAATAGTAATAGACATAGTTCATAAGATTTTGGATGACAGTAATTAGTGGATTTGTACCCTGAAAAGATCAGAGTATTTTGCAGATAGGAATGTTTTTGCCTACCTTGTTCTGTAGAGAATTGTAGCGTTGTGTTGCATCTTGCAGCTTATCACTGACAAGCTGCCATGTGTCCTGCAGAGCTGGGTCAATAGCACCCACCCTTTCTTGAGACCCTTGTATTGAATCCAACACCTTCTGTCCAGAGATAGACACGAAGCGCAAGTCTGCCTTGTGGCAGATCACATCATCTGCCAGCTAGAAAATATTGACAAGCCATCATTAGTCTTGGTTTGCATGAAACTTTTGATGCATAAAAATTATACTCAACAATCATGACATGCTGAACATTTAGACATAATGAATACCTTCTTATGCTCCTCCAGTCTGTCTTTCAGACCCTGTGAATCAGCTTCTCCTTCCCTTAAGGAATGCAGCTCCTGCTCACTCTGCTCCAGCCATGCACCCAGGTTGCCATGTTCGTCCATGAATTTGGAGAGGTCATCCTGAAGGGCTTCAGTTCGTCTTAGTCTCTCCTGGCAGCTCTGTAGACGTTCTTGATGCTGGCTTTGGAGGTGGTCTAGTCTGTCACGTAGGCGTTGCTTCTCTTCCGGGGGCACGCTGGAGTCTGGCTGCTCCAGGAGAGAGCGTGTGGACTGGGCCACCTGTAGGAGGTGAGCCTGCTGGGCTTGTAACTGCTGAAATTCAGCCTGTAATAATCAACAAAAGCATGAAGGAATTAAACCTGAAAACAGGACTCAGGGAAAACATACGATTCAATTGGGAGAGTTTGGTTCTGACCTTCAGCATATCATTGTGCGAGTTCAGTGACCCCACTGGAACACTGGCATCTGGAACAGTCTCGCTAATAGAATTCGTCCTAGAGGAGTCCAGTGATGATAGCTCCTTAAGCAGCACATCAATTTTTCCCTGAGTCTCCTGCAGCTGCTCCTCTGCTTTAGCCTTGTATAGGCCAGTGCAAATGACAAGAAAATAGTATTAGTAAGCATTGAATAAAGAAAGTGCAATTCTGACATATTTACTTCAGATCTTTACCCTTTGGGTGTTTTGCTGGAGTGTTGTATTGATGGTTGAGTCCAGCTGAGCCAGTGAGGACTGGGCAGTGTCTGTGAGAGTGTGGTATTGCTCTTTCATTTGTATCAGTGCTGTTTGCAGTTTAGCCCTTTCCTCTGGACTCAGATCCTCACCACGTTCAGCTAGGAACTCCTCCACTGACCGGATTGTCTCCAACATACCATCACCTTTGGTCTGAAGATCTTTCTGCACCTCCTGAAAGTTTTTTCACCCAAAGAATTGGATGTACATTAAAGATACATGGGTAAATTATATTCCAATATATATATAAAACAATCATACAGCTCACTTAATAAATCACCTTGAGTTCATTGTGCTGTTGCTGAAGTATATTCACATCATCTGACTCAGCTCCCGTTCTCTGACTGGCCATCAGGCTTGCTACACCAGCTAACCACATACTGAGGCCTTCAAGCTTCTCTGAGCACTCTGCTTTCTGCTGCTGCACTACCTAAAACCCAGCAGAGTTTTTTTTTGTACATTATAGCATTAAAATACTCAAAACTACATTTAATCAGCATCACAGGGCTTAGAATGTTCTCAACACCACTCAAAATTGACCCACACTTGAATCAAAAATGTGCATTGTTTGAGCATAATGTATCCAGACTGATCACACAGACAAACAGAAATCTTTCATTTCACAAGGTAAGTCAAGCAGAAAAATTGATTTTGGATTATCACAATGACATTTCATCAGTTATTTTTTTGTTTCTTCAAAACAAATGAAATGTGAGGAAAAAGACTGCTATTATTAAATGGCTGATTTTAATTCTCTAGCCTTTTCGAGTTGGCATAAGCACTTGTCCTCCGTGGCAATCTGTAACAGCAAGGCAGACAGGTTAATACATATGTTATATCAACACATGCACAAAGCAAAATAGTATCTAGCAGCAAAGTGAGCAGTAGAATAAGCTGTAGAAGCACAGTGGAGCAGAGCATTGTAAAACTGATGCCGTAAAATAACCTAGTGTCTATGCTTCTGTTGCTTTGTGACAGCAATCAATAACAAATACAGAAACATCAGAGTTGTTGTACTGATTATGGTCATGTTGTTATGTAGTTATTACCAAGCTGTTAATTAAAATCATGTTTCTGTTATTGTGGCTGAAACGCATATGCAGTCAAGCAGGTATTTGCAAACCTCTCTCTCCTTAGCAGTCTGTCTCTCTTTTTCTCTCTCTCTCTCATCTTGTTCCCTCTCTCGTTCTTTCTGCTCTTGCTCCTCTTCTCTGACACGTTGCACTGAAAGGGCCTCAGCCCTGGCTTGGATGCGGCCTGAGGCCTGGTGAAAGGCATTCTGGAGCTGCTGCATCTGCCTAAGAATTTGCCTGCTTTGCTCAGGTGCAAGATCCTGTGCGTGCTCTGAGATGAACACCTGGATGTCGAACGCCACAGCGTTTACATCTCTGGAGCGGTTTGTGAGGCACTCCTGTAGATCCTGTAACAGACAAAAAAGGGATATGTGTGATATTTAAGAAATATGACAAGGTAAACGATTACAGCAAAATAAAAAACTAGGAGTTAACTGAAGGCACTGGAGAGTTCTTCCAAAAACACTCAATAAATGTTTCTCTACAGAATCCTTCTCTTAATATCAACAATTACACTTTCAAGTCCTTTTATGTGGTGCATCAGCTAGTCACGCCCCAGTTTAAGTAATTATAGAAATCAATAACTTATTAAAAGCAGTGTGATTTGTATTGTAGCTGTTATAGAAATTCTGTCCAACCAGACTAAAAAAAACAATGGCAGTATGGTATAATTAATTGACAGAGCATTGTGAAAACAATTATTTTATGTGGAATTCTAAGCATAAGAAAAATATACCTTGACATGTTGCAGTTTTTGCATCAGCCACACTAATGTTCTTCGATCATTCTCTTTCATTGTTCCATCTTCAGTTGAATCTGCTTCTTGCTCCATCTGAGTTTCTGTGTCTTTAAGCCAGCTGAGAAGACTGTCCACTCGCCCAGTCAAAGACTCCAACACAGTGTGCACTGCCTCCTTATGAAGAAGTGGATGTTTTTACATATTTTACAGCAGCTGGTGACACTTTTAAACTAGATGTCATAGCCGACATTACTGTCTTACCTTCTGTGCATCACGATGTGATTGCATCCTTTGAAGAGCGCTCTCAGCAAGTTTTCTTGCAGCATTAAATGTACGGGACAAACTCTGCTGGTCCTTGTCCAAGGCTGTGATCAACTGGGGTGGGACATCCTCACTGTGTGACTCCAGGAGCTGCCTGGATGCTTCAACCTCCCTGTTTACTTGGGGCTCCAAATCAGTGAGCTCTAGAGCAAGAGCCTGGTTTTAGAATAAAAGGGAAACAAAAGAATTCTAATGAATCTAAAATACTTTTTTTAGGACAGAATTTAAGAATTTCACTGTACTTAGGTACACATGTCAATAAAGATCTTTAATCTTGAATCTTTAACAGAGGATTTTAGAACTTCCTTAGAAAAACCTGACGGTTTATTCATTAACCATGTTGAGTCTGTTGTGTATGTATGTTCAATATAAGCTGTTAACAAATCACTAATCCAAAAGCAAGAATTAGATTTTTTTCCTTATATCATATATGGAAGTTTCATAACCAAGAGATTTGAGGGGGAAAAGCTTAATCATAAAAGCCCTTATACAGGAACAGTTTCAGTTTGACTGGCACAGAAGAACAAACAGCTGCCACACAAAGAACTTACAAACAACATTTTAGCGGTACTCACGTCTGTCTGTTTAATGATGTCATCAAGCATGGCAAGACTCTTCCCTATAAATTGTTGCTGCTGTTGCTTAAGTCGGACTTCAGTGTGCCGCACCATGGAAAGGAGTGCTACAATTTGTTGATCATGTTCCAAGCATTCTTGCCGGATCAAAGAGGACTAAATTCAGATGTAAATAAATAAATAAATAATTAGCAACAGAATTTGCCCTTAAAATTTAGAGTAAATTAGTTAAAGAGTAAAGCAAAAATAATTGCAGAATTAACATAAACACATAACCATCTTACCTTGCTTGACTGTGGGGCTGTCCTCTGTTTATTGACCTGGTCTTCAGCCTGTTTTTCTTTTACACCTTCTTGACATTCTTCAAAATCCTCCTCTTCCCAGCATTCTGTAGTATCAGACTCGGGGACCTCTTCTAAATAAGACAATCTTGACTCTGAAGACTCTTCAATGGAAGACTCATCTTTGAATTCATTATCAGTAGAATATTGCTTAGTCCTGGCTTGCAGTGGCTCCATGCTAATTGTATACTCCATCTCTTTTTTGGAGGTTTGTTCACACGTATTTACTCTACTCTGTGGCACAGCATCTTTGGCTTTTGGAAAAGATTTTTGGTGGTCTTTGTCTTCCCCAGTAAGAGTAGTATATGGCTCTTTGAGGATTGCAGAGTCACCCAACTTTTCACTTTTTGGATGTGCAGATGCTTGTTTTCTTGCCTCACCAACTTGTCTGTTTACACCAATAATGGGCGTTGATATTTTCTTACTGGGGTCAACAGCAACATCTGAGCTCTCAGTGCAGCTTAAGTCCTGTTTTTTGGAAAAGTTATCATCACTTGTGTCTGTCTGGCTAAAATGGGTTTGTGTAGAGTCTGTCCCAGTTAAAACATTTTCTGGTAGAAGGTTTATATTTTTGGCTATCTGCTGTGTCTGTTGTATTGCATCAGTCTCATGTTCCTTTGTATGGAGTGAGGTTTTCTCCTCTAGCTTGGCTTTCTCCTGAGCTGTCACATGCCGTTCTTTAGCCGACCCTTGACGTAATGCTTCTAGCTCTTCTGCAGCCTGTTTCTCACTGACACCCCTCTCAAAGACTTTCCTAAGAATGCTTTCTTTGGCTTTCATCAGAAGTGCTTCTTTTTCCAGCTGCACCTGGTTTGGTTTTTGAGATTGATCCATTCCATCTTTTCTTACTGCGTTAAATGCATCACTTTGAATTGGGACATCAACTGGTGGTCTTTGCACTGTCTCATCAGCTTTGCTCTTCTCTGATTCATTTTCACTATGTTCAGTCTTGGCCTTTTTGTTTTTTCTTTTCTTTTTCCTCTTCTTATCCAATTGATCTACAGCAAGATCCTCATTGAAATCTATTTCATGGTCACCCTGTGTTTTTGAACCCAGTATATCCACCAAACCTGCAGGGTCATGTTTTGATGGTTCAGCTTTCAGACTTGTATTTTCAATATGTTGTTTTAACGCTGCTTCTCTCTTCACATTCTCTATTCCCTGGTGTAGACTCTCTGGGATTGACTCCTTACCGTCACTTGTATTTAGCACTTCCGTTTCTGCTTTGACCAGCCTCTCTATTTTCACCTCTCCATCAATGGACCTTTGATCAACAAATTCTTTTGTAAACCTGCTCTCCATGAGATTTGCAAGCAAACCCTCTTTTCTAACGGGTGTTTCTATAATTTCCAAATCTTTCACATTTGCATCTTTCTGATCAGTGACAATATCATAGTTCTTGGTGCTCTCTGAAGGTGAAATTATGCTTTGAAGTTTTATATTGTCCAAATCCATTTTAATCTCTTTCTGTTCTTCCACATACTTCTGATCACCAGCACCTTCTCCAGACATGCCCTTGGTGTATTTGACACTTGTAATAACCTTCAAATCTCCTTTGGCCTCTGTCATTATTTTCTCTTCTTCAGATTTCTGATCAGTGGCTACAATGTCCTTTTCAACCACGGGTTCCATGCCTTTGATAGGTAAAGTCACATGCATACACTTATTCTGTAGAACATCTACATCCACTTTGTCTTCTGTTTTTTCTTTCACATCTGCAACCAATTTTTCATCACTGACAAAATATTCTGTTCCAGATTTACTATTGAGATCCTCTTCAAGAGAAACCTCTTTCAGACATACAGGTTTTATGAAATCCAAATCTACATCCATGTTTCTCTTCGTTGTCACATCTTCTGATTTCTGGTCAGTGACTACAACCTCCTTTCCGAATATGTTCTCTGTACTCTCTATGCTTGAAGTCACACACTCATTCTCTTTCAGAACCTCTGGATCTACCTTGATGTCTATCAATTCTTTCATATCTTTAACATGTCTTTGATCAAAGCCTACAAGTTCTTTTCTAGCATCCTCAGTGTTGTCTACAAAAGAAGCCTCTATCAGATCTGAAGCTGTTAGAGCCACAGAATCCATTTTGACTCCGTTCTTGAAGTACAAACTTTCAGATTTTTCATTAATGACTGCATCTTTTTCAGACATGGTGCTGATTGTCTCTATAGGTAAAGTTATGTCCAAATCTCCTTGAGCCTCTCTTTTCATGTCCACCTTGTTAAATTTCTGATCATTGAGTTCAGCTTCTGTTCTATACTTGCACTCTGTGTCCTGTTTGACCACTTTATCTTCTAAAGATTTTTGATCAATATCAAGGTCAGCATCTATAGTCTTGTTCTCATCAGACGTTTTTAAACAATGCTCAGTTTTTTGAACACTTACTTTGTTCATGTGGTTGCCTTTAGCCTCCTCTGGTATAATCACTCTGTCTTCTCTAATTTCTAGACCTGCTTTGATCTGTTTTTTGTCAATATCTAATACTTCAATTTCAAACTCGTTTACAGTGGTATTTTCAGATGTTGATGCTTCGAACTCCATCCCAACCTCAGTACTCTTTAACTGTGAAGTCATATCTAGTAGTTGAACCTCTGACCCTTTATCGCTTTCTGTACAGACTTTGATTTTCTTTTTATGTTTTCCTTTTCCTTTCCTTTTTCCCTGCATCTTCTGCTCCTCAGTAACTGTTGATATAAGAATCTCACTTCTAGCATCAGTGCTCCCTTCAGTTTCATCGACTGTATCAGACACTGATTGCAGCTCTGCAGCCAAGGTAATCCGATTTGTTTCTTTCTCAATTTGGACTTGCCCATCATGCACCTTGTGAACGATTTCAGGAACAACACTGACATTACTCTTCTCATAGTTTTCCGGGTTTATGCCTGTTTCAGCACCTGGCTGTATTTGGATATATGGCTTTGTGGTTTGGGGTATAATGTCATAGCTTTTTCCAACTTCAGCTACAGTTTCAGTTATTTGTGGAATCTGAACAAGTCTTGGTTCCTGCTGGGGTTCTACAGTATTATGTTGTTTAGGACTACATTCTTCAATTGCCTCCTGTAACCTTCTTTCTGCTTTTAAAGCAAACTGACTTAAGACCTCAAAAGATACATCAGTATCTTTCCCAACTCCTCTTGAAACATCCACATGCTTTTGTTCCACCAATTCAGATGGTGGATAATGCTGATGGACCTGTAGCTGTTCATCTGTAGCAATCTGATGATCTGTAGTCCACAATTGTGGCTCTTCGATGTCAGCAAGTTGCACTGTGTGCTCTTCCAAGTTTTCACAACTCCTCACTGCAGGACTATCCTGATATGCAAAACGCTGTGGTGCAAAAGGATCCACAATTCCAAAGTCATCACAAAGTTCTGTAGCCATTTCTCTAGTGATTAGCCTATCCTGAACAGCATCCTCAAGACTCAACACCCTCTGACCACTGACAGGGTCAACCAACCCACCTTTTAAAAACTGATTTTTAGCAATAACCATGGCAACATCTTTTTGAACAAGGTTTTTATCAATAGCATCCAGAAGAGGTAGTTTTTCTCCACTTGAAATATTGATGATACCTCCAGAATCTGCCTGACTCTGCAATAATCTGAGTGCTGGAATGGGATCAACTTTACCAGTCCTCACTGCTTCTGGCACAGTCATCAGGTCTCCATTTTCTTTGTTTGGAATACCTCTAAATGGTCTTACTTCAAGAAATCTCCAACCTGTCTCAATGTCAATCATTCCCTGTTTTATTAGGTCGGAGTATGGCAAAACACAAGCATATTGAGGATCCAAAATACCACTTTTTACAATTGGAGAGTCCATAACTTTATCTGCAGTGGCCTGATCTATCACACCACAAGAAACAGCTTCAGTCAGTGTAAGGTTGTTATTTGAAGCACCATCGTGAATAAAGCCCACAGTTGCCTGAAGACAAGCAGAATCCTGATCTGAACTAAACAGGTTTTGTTTTGACTTCTCAAACTGTTTGAGTTTTGGAGCAAGTGAATCATCAATCATCCTTTGATGTACTGCTTCAGTAACACTAAGGCGAATGCCAGACCCATGGTGCACAATTCCACCTTCAGCTACCTGTTGCAGTAAGATTTTCTCAGTTTCATCATGACTAATAAGACCTTTTTGAAGAGCTTGTTGGAGAGGTACAGGCTGTTTAGTTTTGGGGTCTATTATTCCATTCATCTGTAGTTGTAGTTTCAACTTGGTTTGTGTTACATGTAGATCAGCACTCTTTCCATGGCATGACTTCTCTAATAAGAGTAGTTCATCCTTTTGCTTTTCCTCTATTAGCCCACATTTGGCTGCATGGTTAACTGAAACTTTTTTGCCTTTTTCAAAGTCAATAATTCCTCCAGAAACGATCTGAGCCTCAAGAAGGCGAGATACTGTATCTGTATCTAAAAGCCCTTTTGTGGCAGCCTCCCTTAGCGAGCATATTCGACCATGTTCCACATCAAACACACCAGCCAAAGTCTTTTCCGATTGGATAACTTTAGTCATTAATTCTTCATCTTTGACTCCTTTCTGGATAATATGATCAAGGCTAAGTGGTTGACACACATGCACATCCAGGAAACCACCAAAAAGCTCTGCTTTAGACATTAGTTTTACAGCAGTATAACCCGGGATCAGATCCTGTTGTACAGCCTCATCAAGGAGTAATTTCTGGGTCCCAACAGTCAAAAGACCCTCCTTTAGCATCTCTTGTGCCATGCAATCAAGATCTGCTTCTTCAGAATTGTCCACAGACATGGTCCAATTTATTTTTGACGAGTCTGCATTTTCCCTGCTTCTGCTGGTATCTGTTTGAACTGATATTTGTTTATTTACAGCTGATACTTCAATATTCCTCACTTGTAGGCTTTTTCTATCAGGCTGACTTTCTTCTACAGTATCTTGACTATTAACAGCAGTGTTATCTCTCTTTATATCTAACATCTTCTTCACAGATGTTGCAGATTCCACATCAATAATTTTCTTATCTGAGGCTGAAGGTGGCATCTCAACCTCTAGCCAAGAACCTGGTTGTTCTTTCCTACTCTTCCTACTCTCCTCTGTGTCTGGACAGGCCTGGAATATGGACATTTTCACCTCTTTTGCAAATAGGGTTGATGTCTCAGTTTCTGATAGTTTGGAGTCTGTACCTAAGAGCTTTACTAATGTTCCATCATTGTTTGTTTCCTTTAAAGAAATATCTTCAGCTCTCTGTACAGCATTCATAAGAGAAGTCTTAAAAACATTATCAGTTAGATCTGTTTCAGTTTCTTCTAAGAAAATGTTTTCTTGTTTTGTTTCACTTAATGACCTCATAAACAGAGGTTCCCCTGCTGCTTCTCTGTCAGATGGCTCTTTCAACTGTGGTTTGTTTTGATCTTTTGTTGCTCCAGTTAAATTAATGAGCTCCATCAGTTCAGGTTCCAACAGGACCAAGCGCTCTCCTGAGTGGGCATTTATGTAGCTGTGTGTCATAAGGTAAGAGAGGAGATAGTGTTGCTCTTGTTCCTGGGGCCTGGACACTTCCAAAAAGAAAGCATCAGAATGAGGTCGTGGCAGTGAGGCAGTGGCTGAAGAGGAGCGTGGTGATGAAAAGGAAGAACCCTGACGATGCAGAGACCTTGTTTGAGTCATTGCATGGAGAAAGTCTGGAAGCCATGTCTGCTGAAGAACCTTTGCAGTTTCTGGTCCCAAAACCTTTTCAGCATGGCCTAGAGGAATCAACTCACCACTTTCTGGAGAATAAATTGCGCTAAGAAAATGGCGCTTGTTTAGAACATTCCGAGCTAGGTCACCTGAAATGACACCTTGCTGTAGAGCTTCAGTTATAGGAAGCAGCTCCCCAGACTCTGGCCATAAAATGCCTATAAAAGCCCAAAGAGATTCCAGCACCCTTAAAGCCATGCGAGGAGAGAGAAGGTTTCTTTGGATAGATTCATCTAATTCTAGGCGCTCTCCAGTAACTGGGTCTATGATTCCACCTGATTGCAATTGATGAGTCAGTAAGGCACATCCAAGGTCCTGGTCCATAAGCCCATGCCTCACAGCTTCATCTATTGTCAGTCGGTGACCAGTGCGAGGATCAAGGATGCCACCTGCAAACAGTTGAGCCTCCAGGAGTCTAATAGTAACGTCTCGGTCAATCAGTCCCTCTCGGGCTGCCCGGAAAATGCCAACCTTTATACCAGATCGCAAGCAGATTGTTCCCCTTGACTGCTGATTTACTGGCAGTAGACGCAGGCCAGTCTCCTGATTCAAAATACACCTCTGATAAAACTCTGACAGACTGAGTTTTTCAGCCGTATTAGGATCAATAAGCTCTTGCCTTTCAAGACAGGAGGATAACTTATCGTAAACAGCATCTGAGATGAGACCTCTGTCTTTAGCATTTTCAAGACTAAGAATTTCTTTATTGCAGTCATCCCAAAAGCCTCCTGTGCTCACCTGCAGCTCCAGGACACGGAGCCCAATATGTTCTTTTATGTAGCCCACCTCCATAGCAGCAGCAACTGGTATTGTGTGGCTCTTTGTGAAGTGTGACTCTTGGACAAGATGGATGGCAGCTTCTATTTCTGATAGTGACTGGTAGATATGGTTATCAATCAGACCAGAGGAGAAACTCTTTTCTAATGAAAGA
>JAOTRN010000029.1:7266291-7277131 GCA_028566695.1 Bagroides melapterus
TGTGTGTGTGTGTGTGTGTGTGTGTGTGTGTGTGTGTGTGTGTGTGTACTGTTTAACTACTCACTCTACGTACTTACACAGTATGCCATAGGAGTTAACTCAATAACTAACTCACCAATAAGACATTTTAAATTAAATTCCAGAATTTCAGATTTACTTCATTTTCCATATAGATTATGTGAGCAATCTTAAACGCCTTTTCTTTGTTTGTAACCTAATCTCTGTTCATTGTATCTGTAGCAAATAAGCAGTTTCTATAGCCAGGAATTTGTCCTACCTGTACTGAGAAAAGACAAAATAAGTCAACTTGATTTCACTGATATTAGAAGACTGAGGGCATGTACCAAATCCTGTCAAGAATCATTTAAAATGTTGTACCATATAAAGCAAAATGATTATGATGCTCCAACAATGAAGATATAGTACAAAACCTTCAGTAAGAGAGCAAAGATAATAATAGATAACTCTAATATAGTGTCAGGCAATTCAAGCTCTATTTTCTGGATATCTTTGAAGGATGCATGAAAGCTATTTAATTTTGTGCCTATCTTTATGCATTTCCTTTATCTGACATGGCTAGTTTCACCTGTTAGGGCCAGTGCCTTGTGCATTTTATTTTTTGGCAACCTCTACACATGTACATTGATTTTCTTCCCTGGAATTTCTTAACCGAAATTCGGTTAGCCTGATCATATTCTGGACACCGCTAAATCTAAAAAGAAGGTGAAAAAGTGCATGTAACGCAGCTAATGATGTATATAAATGTCAGCAATGCTCACATGAGAAAACATTGGATCATCAACCTTAAATACTCTACAGTAGAGTGTCAAGTGAGAGAGAAGAATGGGTTGTGTAAGAGACAATGAATAATGCCATGGAGATCGAGAGAAAAGAGCAAGTGTGTTTTGCATAAATGTTATTTTATCCTTTAATGGAGCTAACATATCGTGTGTGATCTTTTAAACTAGAGCTATGTGCAGTATACCCCCAGTATGTATGTGAGGCATTAGTGTGTGTAAGAAGAGCTGTTATCTTGCATCTTCCACAATGCTTGCCTCACAAAGTTCACATCAGGCCAGGCTTTATACGTTTATGAAATCTAGTTAAAGGAACCAAGATCCTCTATGCCTCTTCATTAAGACCAGTAAAGGTTTGAGACCAACAAACAAACTAACAAACAAACAAACAACACTGATGTCTTGGGAGGAAAATCAATATATATATTTTTAGGGATAGCTGGGAAATATAATTTACAAGGAGACACTGGACATAATAGGAGAAACCAACAATGTCCAAAAAAGAAAGCAACAAAGTGAGGTAAAAATTAAAGTAGACTAGCCCCCATGAGAAAGCCTACTTGCAGTTGCTCTTTAGATGTAGACATACAGAGTTGTGAGAAAGACTAGTCAGAATGTGGTATACTGATCTGCTCCACAAATACACAGTGCTAGTGTCAAATCAATGTTGTCAAAAACGTGTGTGTGAGAACGTCTATTCACACAGTGATAACCAAAAAAAAATCAGGTTACTTGCCATGATCTTGTTCGCTTATTAATAACCCAGAAAAAGTTAAGGATCAGTCGTCTGATAAACAGTTGGCTATTAGCACATTGTTGTTCCAGCTGTAACAAAAGCCATTATTTCTCCTCCTGAGTGCTCCCGATAAGGAGAGAAAAATTGGTCACATGCACTATGCATAAATCTCTATCACTGAACTCAACAGATGAAAGACTGCACAAAAAAGCAACTGATGGTGTATCTACATGTAAGTAATGTGCCCATATCTGTACACGGGACAAGCTGATTTTGTGTACAGGTTATTATCCATTTTATTTATTGTTGCTTACCAAACACAACAATTTAACAGAGAGTAAAAAACAAGAAACTACTTCCACAAAACCAACGTTCTCATTTGGAATGCAGGCTGTTTTAACTTGATGTATTTTGAAGGTGTGACTACATCAGACACTACACGTTACACATCCTTCTACTTTCTACAACTACACAACCAAGGCATGATCTGCTTGATGGCAGAAGGTTTTTTACTAGTTGCCTAAATTAGCTCCCATGAGTGACAGTTGACGTTAATAATCTGCAAATATATTGCAGATCTTTACCAACTTAGTGCACCACAAATTAAAACATTATGATACCTACCACACACACACACAGCCTAGTCATTTAGGTTTGTTACCATACAGTATATATTACCATATATAACACATCAATCTTGATAATAAGTCAAGATTGACACTGAAGGCTGTGGATGGTGTGATTAAAAGAAGCATGTAAAAGGACAAAAGAAAAAGAACACTGGGGTGAAAAAACTACTGTTCAGTGAAGATTAAGCTCATGGGAATTGGTCAGGAAGGAGTGGGAGATGTTTGCTTCATGATAGGCATAGTAAGGAAGACATACAGTTCTGAGTCTGAGAATTCGTGCAGACGAAGTCAATCAACACAAAATGTGCTGCTCAGAAGAGACAACTCCTTGCAAACTATTTTTAAAACCTTCTATACATCATAACCAGTGGTGAATTAACAAATGTGGTGAAAGTGGGGAATAAGCAAATGTGTCTGACCTTGGAAGGGGTTTGTGATGGTTTCTCTGGCGGGGAGATGGGACTCTCTAATATTGAAGTGTTCAGCACTTCAGAAGAGCTTCCCCAGTCTGTCTGAGCAGTGCCCGCTATGTCTGGAGAGGTAATAGGCACGTCACTGGCATAACCTGATGACTGGGGATCCTGCAACGGAGCAGTATCTTCTGCACACTGAGTAAGGCTGTCCAACAAGATTCCTTGCTCTGGTTGATCAACAGCAATTGTTGGATTGCTGATGACGTTATCTGTGGATGGTCGTCTCTCTTCTTCCATCACCTCTACTTTCTGAGTGCCACCAATAACAGGAGATGCAACAGGTGGGCCTGAGTGCACTTCCACGTCTTGCTTATGCCACAAAGGTGATCCGTAATCTCTTGGGTACACAGTTCGGACTACACAAAGCCTTCCATCAACCTCCCGAATGTGAACTATCCCCTTCTTGTCTGTTTCTGATGTATCATCTACCAACAGTTTACACGGTCTACCTTTATCTTTGTTCTCTGTCTCTAGTTCTGCACTTTTGCCACTTAAAATGCAGGGTCTCTCAAGAATACCTTGAACTCTGCCTTGAACCCGGCAGACTCTACCTCCTCCGGGTGTCATGCTGCCCAGGTTTGAATTAGTTTGAGATTCCTCAGTCACCTTTTCATCTGAACCTTGATGGAACGTCCCCATCCATGCTGGACTAGGAGCAGGAGATAGAATAGCCACCCTACTTCCTCGCAATGTCCCTGTGCTGCCTAAGATAGGTGCTACACCAGGAACTAGGACAACCTGGGTAGGAGTTTCAGTCACTGTTGTGTTTGATCCTAGTTTGTTTGAGCCATCATCTGTGGTACTTACAATGACCTCCCCTGTTAGGCTAATCTTTCTAACTTCATTTTTCTTTTCAGTCTCTGCTCTGTTTTTCACTTTCCGCTTTCTCCTGAAGCGGAGTTTCCTCTTGGGTGACAGAGGAGGGGCACCACCTGGCCCTGTTTCTCTAGGTTGCTTTACACAACCAAGAGAGCTTCCCATTTTCAGCACAAAAAATGTGAGTTACAACAATAACCAGGAGCCAAAAACTCAGTTAATCCAAATTAATACCTTTTTAAAGGCAAGATCATGTACAATGTTTTATGTTGAAACTCTGGAAGTCAGTTCTGCATACCTGCAGCTGTTCTGTCTGTTCAAGCTCAGCACACGCACATTGCTGCAGTCAACCCTTCAGTCATTCACTAACATGTTTGGCATCTTTGCAAGTCTCAAGAATTCCAGCTCTAAATGTAAACCCCTCTCTTCATGAAATAATCTACTCCACTTGATATGCCAGTTCTTTTTAGCCTTAATTCTATTGTCCATGTAGATAATATGCAGTGCATTTTTAGGGAGAAGATAAGCTCTTTCTAGATCGGGACCTAGACCAGGATCTATACCATTTCAAAAGCTGTGCTGAAGAGCAACTATTTTGGCTAACATATGTAATATCCTCCTGCTGATATTCCTCCATAACAACAAGTCAACAGCTACTGACGTATACAAGCTATCTCTCAAGAATGTGTACACACATGACTGATACATGATACATGACTGCCAACATGGCAAAATGTTCCCATTATTGCCTTTCAAAGAAACACAAACCGCAATGCATTTTGAGATGTCCAGGGAGCAATAAAAGTGTTCTTCTGTTCCAGATTCCACAAGCATCTATTATTGATGGTCCTACTTGTGGACTGTTGTAACAATAGTAACTGATAATAGTTGCAATAGTATTTCATTAATTTCTTTTAGTTAGCATTACACAAATCATTTAGTGGTCATCAGAAAGGATGTGTTAGCTACACCTTTAAATTTGAATGATCTGTCATTCAGAGCCAATGATCGCACAGCATTTTAGTTCAAGTCCCTTGTGTGTATGTGTGAGGTTCCAAAGGCGTGCAACGTTGGATCAATCTCCAGACATTAAAGAGCAGCAAGGGGAGGAGGGAGAACAGTGTGTCTTGCCTCCACTGCCACGGAAACTGATGTCACATGCACCGAGAGAAGACATTTATGTCAATAAAGAGTGCAGAGAGCGTTATGAGTCAAGAGACTACACAACCATGCATGCACTGCAAACACAAAAATGCCAAAGGTTTACACACACACAACTCACTATCCCCCAACGTTGGTAACTGAGGCCATGACTAATCCCGTGAAACACTTTATGCTATCTGTCGACTTTAGTTTGGGCCACCCGTTTCCTCTTTGTCTCTCCATTGAAGATGTTCTCCTCCGCAGGCAGATTGCCACTCCCTTGTGCCGTTGGCCTCACAGGCTGAGGAATCTAATTAGAGCAGCTGTACTCACTGCCTCAACCCGCTCTGGATGAAGTGCTGTACAGGGGAACACGAGGGAATCTATCCGGTTCCTGGATAAGTGTGATGACTGTAGACAACTGCAGATGTTACCATCAAAGAGAATGCAGTAAGAGCGCCATCGCTCGAGCCGTTGCATTCACGATGCATATGACTGATCTGGAGCCTCGACTGAATCAGACAATATAGGTGTCTGTAAGAGAGGCAGTGTGTGTGCCTGCTGGGGTGGGCAATCCTGTGATCCTAAGAACGTATCTCATTGGTGATCCTCCAAAGGCCTGTGATGAAGAGAAACCAAGGGCTCCCGTAGCAGTATTCTGCCTGTCTCCTCGCTCTGTCGCTGGGCAACTCAGCCACTCTCTCTCCCTTTGCCGGCAAACAGAAGTCTAATCTCCAGTCTGCTGCAGCCTCTCACAACACACTGCTGCTGCTGTAGCTCCCTCCCTCCTTCGCTCCTCTCTCTCCTCCTATCTGCTTCCTTGTCCCTCCCTCTCTTTTGCTTTCGCACTTGTTCTCGCTGTTGCGAGCTCAGAGCTTCACATGCACACACACACATACACACACACACAGACCCACATGCACCTATAATAAATAAGTAAACAAGATGGCTTTAATATTCTACATCAAATAGGCACTCTATTAAATCTAGAGACATCAGTGGAGCAGAGAAATCAATTTCTAATATGGCAAAAGAAAATGGAATGGGGAAACAGAAAGTCATGGAAGAAAATTACAACTGCTGAGTAATCTGAAAGAAGACACTTGCTAATCAACAAACAAATGGCATGAATCCACTGTGTAATGCTATAGTAAACATAACACAGGAATGCAGCCTGATTTTAAGATACAGACACAGTGACATGCTTGATGAGCTAATGAATATCTCCAACTGTCCACTAAATTAGCAACGTGAACAGGCATTTATTGTATTTCAATGCCCTCCTCACACACCCACACACATGAAAATTCAAACCTTTCACATGGCCCATGGAGGAGATCATTATGTCAACCTTTCAGCAACGGGAAGGGAAATTTCAAAGCATTCAGACCTGAGGAGGCTGGAGCCAACTGATGATTGACCCTCTTGCAGTGTCATTACTCCCATTCGAGTAGACAGTTTTCTTCCTGACCGTTTCAGCACCTAATATAAACAGCTCCCTTGGGAGAACAGCACTCCCAGCACCTCAGCTGTAGACAAATCCCCCATTACACACATTAGCAACTCTGAAACTGAGATGAAAATTCACACTGGCTATATGGAGACAAACTGAGGACAATCTCGTCCAGCGTTAGCCTAAATTACAGTGGTAGTATCCAGGGGACGTGTCCCAAATTGAGTGAAAGAGACAGGATGATTAGCCTCCTGTGGCAGAATGCCTAAAGGTTTTAAGTAGCAAAAAAGAAGGATGGAGGCGTTCAATTTAGCTGATAGCTATGATAATGTTGGATGATGGAGCAGGATCATACAAATAAAGGAATGACTGGTTATGTTTTGATACAAACAAGCTCTTCCTTCATACAGCTCACAAAACTTTAACACACTGTGTTGCACACTCATTCAGAACTGTACATCATTCACCGTAACACTGCTCACTTCCTTCATGCCCAGGGACTTTCCTTTCATGCCTCCTTCCAGTGTCCTCCTCCCCTGCCCCCTCTGCTGCATCATGTCTGCAGAGTCACATAAAACACAGTCTCCATAGCAACCAGCTCCCTATGTCACCTTGTGACATCATCCCAGCTTTGAGATCCAGAGCACCCTCTAGTGGACTGTGCTAAAAAAAACTCAGCTTTTCCTTAAAATCACATGATTAGCGCATACTTCATATCTAATGCAGCACATGGAGCACAAAAAGAAGCAAAAGATTTGTCTGTGTCTAATAAGTTATGTTTTCAGACCTGCAAGTTTTTGGATTTCACAAATAAGATAAGGAAAGATATTATTGAAGCCATGATGCCCTACATTCTCCCTCTCTTTCCTTAAAAAAGAAATCGTGTCACTGCTCCTAATAAATATGTAAATAGATAATTCATTTCTGGTGAACTGGGACAATCTGAGTGCTTCTGTAACAAACAACACATGTAGATGTGACCCTCACTTACTCACAACCACAAGTCCACACACACACATACAGACACACACAGACACACACACTTGCACAGACAGACACACAGACATAGGCAGGTTGACAGAGAGACAGATACTGTATAAAGAGAAACAGACAGAGACAAGACATGGCAACAGACACATAAGATGCATGACACACACACACACACACACACACAGAGAGAGAGAGAGAGAGACACACACACATAATCAGGCATGTATCCTAATGGCTTGTGTTGAAACTCCACACTTTAGGTGAATTTTTTTTTGCAAGCTAATTCACCTCCAGCTCCACCTTGCTCTGTGTCACTACTACCCCAACCTACTCTATTCTCTCATCCACACCGTGTTGAGGGAACAAATAATTAAATTTATAAACAGAATTCTCTGGAACTGAAGCAACCTCTCATTCTCTCTGTCTCTCTGTCTCATTCTCTGCTAATTTAATCCTCCTTACTCTGCTTTTTATTGGCATCACATCCCTTCAGCTGTCACTAAGAAAAGTCAACATTGCTGGCTAACAAACAGCAATTAAGCACTGCCATACATACACAACTTTATTATCTCCACATTTCAGGCAAAGATCCAGCAAACGGTCAGCGGTTCAATAAGTGGAAAAGAAAACAATAATAATAAAAAAAAACATACCTGGAAATGGAGGATGATGGTCCAAATCAGACCCAGAGTTAACTTTGGGTTTCCGTCTGTAATATCATCGTTTCTGATATTGACCAGTTTGACCTGCAATAAACAACAACATGGTTATTAAAACTAGACAGTAAAAATGTACATTTTGTTATACCTACATTTTATTATTATAAATAATCCCAGTGACAGTATACTGAGGATACTAACTAACTTGTTCAACTGTTTTCAACCTGCTAGCTTTTTTTTTAACGGAGCAGTAATTTCCAGATTTGCTGCCTGCGTGGTGAGTGAGCCGTGATATTATAAGCAAATGAAATGTAACGACCTATTTAAACAGACGGAACCATCATGAAAGACATGAAGTTCATGAGTTGTATGGTTCTCTCATACCTGTCTCTGTTTGAGGAAGTCCAAGGCAATCTGCACATTCTGCAATCGATGGAATCTCATGCGGCCCTTTTCTCTGGGCTGAAAAAAGAGCGAGATGGAGAGAAAATAAAAAAATGTGCCTTTTATAGTTCACAGCTCACAGGCAATGGGAGAAAGGAGTGTGTGTCACTTTGCAAGCCAAAAGCGGTGAGAGAAATAGAAGCAACAGCAAAGGTTTAGGGCTATTGCTAGGCTTTAAAATAAAATAAAAGTGTCAGGAATGGTTTATGGTCATTTGACGTCAAATCTCCAACTCTGAAAACCTGCATTCTTCATCACTCCATGCACTAACACACACTCTGACAGCATGTAGTTAATGGAGTCCATCTTTTATAAAAACACACAAAAGCTTGCACTCTTTCTGCTTAAATCACATCAGATACGCTGGAAGGTGCACACACACACACACACACACACAAAGAGAGGATGCAGTGACCTGGGTGCAGAATGCAGGTGTAGTTAGTTAACACTGCAGCAGTGGGAACAGAAGCAGCTCTACTGAGATATCACTGAGCACACGGACAGAATCAACTACATGACTGGGGCAGAAGAGGTAAAACCCTCCTGAGAGCAAAAACCCTCCTGCCTCAGAGTGGACACAGAGTGCTGATAACACAGGGATTAGTTTTGTGGAAGATCTATGAGTCATTCCATGTAATGATATCTACACGAGAAGGTTATTTTTTGCCCCATAAAAACGTGTTGGACACCATGGGAGCAGCCGGAAAACCACACCACCTTGTGGCTGGCTGAGGTATACCTTCAATCTTGCCCACAACCGTTATTTTAATTTACACAATTGTACATCAGTCAGTCATGCATGTTAATATCCATCTAAATTTTAATCCAAAAATATTTCAAGAACTTACCAAAGATAAGGAGTAAACTATATATACACTTTATTTACTGTGTTTATAGTTTGTGATTTTCTTCACAATATTTTGGACATTTTATTTCAGGGAGGAAAATCTCAAACATCTCTATTTTTAAAAGAAAAATCTTAAAATGTCAATTTCAAATATCTCTACATTTCTTTATTTCCAATATTGGTGTCAGATTTTGTATCAGATTAATAATCAATTATTTGTAAAGTCATAAGGTGACTGTTTAACATTGCGTAGCTTCAAGAAAAGATGTATACATTATCTAGATGTAACAGTCAAATACAAACTACAGGAGTGTAATAGATCTGTTATTATGCACGCTGTATTTAACAAGGACGTCTGTATTGTGACAGCGAGACAGCTATTTGCTCTGAGCTCGACTGCATCGTCGGCGTTGTTGTCGTCCTATCAACAGCTGTAGATAGTCAGCATTAGCTAATGATTTCACCGTCTGTAAATAAGTTCACTGAGAAATTTGAAGACTTTGTTCACTGTCATGCTTTAATACAATATAGGAGTTAATAATTTTCTTATATAAATACGTTGATGCTGTACTTGTTTATTTATTTATTTATTTAACTATTTATTTAGAAGTGTAACATAACTTAAGGAAATTGGACATCTTCATGTTTGTCACATGGTTGTGGATGAAGGTCGCTGACATCTGGATCTAACAGCACTGTAAATACGCAGGTTCTACACCTGACAGCCAGCAGCACAAACACAGTACAGACTACACACACTACATCATATGGCAGTTTGTAATTTAGAGCTAAAATTACAATACAGTTAAGTGCAAAAGTTTGCATCAGCCATGGTTCCGGGGTTGAGTGTATGACTAAGAGGTGAATGAGTAATCTATTTGTATTTATATCTGAAGCATAGAAAAATGTTGTAAAGTCTTAAATATGTCTCTGTGAATTTATCCTCAATGTATGCAAACTGTTGCACACAACTGCATACGTCTTAAGCTACTTTCAGGTCCTGTGTAAACTGTATGGATAAAAGTTTAAAGTGTGTGCTGTTGTATGAATGTTGAATGTTATATTTGCACATACGACATTGCACGTGTAGTGCACATTTTTCGTACAAACTCGTTACCTCACCACATGAAAACTGCTGCTATTTACATTTAATTTCAATTCTGAGTCTTCTTGTCTGCACTCGCACCAAAGAACATTCAATATGTTCACTAGTCGGCACTAATTTTGTGTTTTCGTCTTCTTTTTCTTGTGTTTTGTATTGTCTGTCTGCGCTGTCTTTTGTCTCCTGTCTCACACTGTCTCCACCAGGTTGCACAGATGCACTTTATGTAGCTAGGAATAAACCTGGTTTAAATCCTTAGCTTTATGTTATATGTAGCTCTGTCTTTTGTTTTTTTTCTTCTATGTAGCATCATGGCCCAGGAGAAACGTTGTCTCATTTCACTATGTACTGCGTAAGATATATATGGTTGAAATGACAATAAAAACTTCTTGACTTGACTTGAATGCAATCTTGTGGGTGTGGCTTCTCTGTCACTGGTCACCGTAATTTTATAGCATTATAAACCAGCATTAATCCATACGTTTACTCTAATAATCCATACGATTCTTCAAGACAAGAATCATAGAGTCATGTTGTTTGCTCTATACGCACTGATTTTCCTTAGATTCTTAAAAAGTACAAAAAGAATTAAAATTGTGAGAAAAAAAAAATAAAATCAGATAATAAATCTGGTTTATATGAGAATACACTGTAAGAATACCCATAATAAGAGACTGATATTTCATGGGGTTAAGTGCACCTCACTCACATGCAGTTTCAGGGTGTGTGTGTGTGTGTGTGTGTGTGTGTG
>JAOTRN010000029.1:7281238-7295680 GCA_028566695.1 Bagroides melapterus
GGAACTAACTTGTCTCACAGACATTCCATATCATTACATCGAAGTCATAGAGTGAAAAGTAAAGTGAGACGTTGTTCATTAATAATTGTGATATGTAATAACTAATAAATAATAAGATTTGTAAAAATGCACTCTGAAGGGGAAAAACACTGGTATAAAGACGATAACACACTTCAGGCTGTGCTGTTATACGAAAATAATCAAGCCCAAAGTGGGTTATTTTTTATTAATAGCACAGCTTATGTGCTATTCCTTACAAATTTAAGACAAACTAATGTCCCACAAGCCAACCAACCAACCGACCATCCAACCAACCATGCATCCATCCATCCATCCATCCAACCAACCAACCAACCATCCATCCATCCATCCATCCATCCATCCATCCATCCATCCAACCATCCATCCAACCATCCATCCAACCATCCATCCATCCAACCATCCATCCAACCATCCATCCATCCATCCATCCATCCATCCAACCAACCAACCATCCATCCATCCATCCATCCATCCAACCAACCTACCATCCATCCATCCATCCATCCATCCATCCAACCAACCTACCATCCATCCATCCATCCAACCAACCAACCATCCATCCATCCATCCATCCATCCATCCAACCAACCAACCAACCAACCTACCATCCATCCATCCATCTATCTTCTGTACTAATTACGGATTATCACGGAGAACCAGAAGAGTCAGGACACAAGGTGAGGGACACTCTGGACTATCCCATCTCAGGGCACAATTACAAACACACCC
The DNA here is from genome assembly GCA_028566695.1 of Bagroides melapterus. Taxonomy (NCBI): domain Eukaryota; kingdom Metazoa; phylum Chordata; class Actinopteri; order Siluriformes; family Bagridae; genus Bagroides; species Bagroides melapterus. The sequence goes on from JAOTRN010000029.1 coordinate 7,282,010, forward strand.
ATAAACTACACACAATTTACAGATGCCAATCAGCTGACAAAGCATGTTTTGAACTGAGACAGGAATCTGAAGCCCACCCTGGAGGTGTGAGGCAAACGTTTTTTACCACTATGCCTCAAACCCCAAGCTGAAATGACCAGTCATTACAAATTATTTGATGTACCACTTTAAAAATAATCCTGAAAAGAATAAATACCAGTTGAGATGATAGGAAAAGTGTTTTAGTGGTGTAGTAATTATTCTGCTATTACTCAAGTCAGCATTGTTGCATCACACGTTGCCACATGTGGGCAGCAGGTTGTTCAGGGGCCACGGAGCACGGCGCTGAGCTGTTTCCACTTCTGTAGAAACAACACTTACTAGAAACAACCAAGCTTACTAGAATTAATCGCTCAATATCAGAATAACATCATGATTTTATATTATTAATAGTCTAACATGACAGGAAATGAGATCATCATGAGATCAACACCAAACCATGGTCTTCCTTGAATCTATTATCAACCTCGCTATTCTTTTCATACTCTACTCTTCCTGACTTTTGACTGTATCATCCTCCATTCCATCCAGCCAGAAGGTCACACGTCTCCTCAGTAAATATAACTCGCAACATTCAGAGTTTGTGTAAGGTTACAGCAACGTTGTGCCAGGGTTTGTGCTCACCACCTGCAGTCTGACCCACATTACAGAAATGTAGCTTAAGTTATGAGGTCATCAGCTCTGTTACTCTGTGCTCTGATTGGTCCCTCATCCTGCTCTTAGAATACCCAGCATTCCTCATGTCCACACTTCGGTGTGATTAGTGAGACTGGCCAGACAAACTGACTTCTGCCTGCCATCGTGCCACACAGCAAGCAAAAAGAAAACATTATACACACACACTCAGACACATAAATCACAAGTATATAGTCATTCAATTCATCCTCACATAAACATCCTCAATTATAGAAAGTACTAGTCAAAAAGCGAATAAATAATCAGCAAGACTTTCAAATCATACAAATATAAAACCAAAGATCAATCAAGAATTCAGTAGTAACTCCTGAAGGAATAAATTCAAGTAAATTTCATCACGCATTAGGTATCTGTTTTGCTGTTGCTGAGAGTTGTGGGTCTGTATTATGCAGTTTATTATTAAGAGGTGTGTGTGTTCCTTCAATCCATCGCCCACTGAGTGTGTAGAGCTGGGACTGCACATACCACACACTGCCTGCTTCAGTAACATGGCAGACTGCCAGAAATAGGTAAATCATGGGAAATGGCATTTTGTGAATTTGATGGATTTTGCTAAACGTTTTATTTTTATTTTCTAAACTCAATAATTCCCTGATAATCTTCTGTGCAATGCCACTACAGACTCATGGCTGGATGAAGCGAGGCTACGACAGAAACCTAGCAGCTTTAAACTGCCTATAAAGTGCATTCAGTGGGGTGTATTATCTGTTATTGTCTAGTAATAAATGTCTTGTGCTCAGGCAGGCAGCTCAAATCTGCCTTGTTGCCATTTCAAACATTTTTGTAAGTTTTCACATTTTCAGATTCCACCAGGATCCGTACGATACCTTTCTATCTTTTTCGTCAACACCCCTTAAACATATTCACCTTGTCCTAATATACATCACATCTGTGTTACGTCATCTATCACTACACTGTACCACACACACTCACCCATAGCCTGCAAAAGACAATTATTTCTCTCACCCTACTTAAGATCAAATATCTATCAATATCAACATCTCAATGAGTTTCTGATGACCTGGGCTGGTGGCAAGCACCTTAATATAACCCTGTTTGGTGCACTGCAGTGCTGAATGAACCAAGACTTCCTGACCAATCAGATTTGAGAATTCAGCAGAACTGTGATGTAAGAACTAATAACTAATTCAAATGTTGCAGCACCAGAGCAAATAGAAGAGAGGTTTAACTTTAATGTTGAGCACGCTTCTATTTACTGATGGACGTTGCTTTCATTTTGCTTTGGTTTCTTCGGTAAACTGTAAATAATGTTAGACAATAAAAGCTCAATTGTGATGGTTTATACTCTAATGGTTTGGACCATTGAAAGCTTATTCTATCACATTGTTATTTATTAGAACATCCATTAGTTATTTATTTATACTTAGTTCTTAAGTTTAGTTTATTTTTATGCACACTCTATGAGGAGTTTCTGGGTTTTCATTTCACTGCAAGTTGTATACTGTATAAAACTGTGTACATGACAAATATTCTTATTTTAAACATGCCCCATTGTTTGACTGAACAGTAACTGTGCTGCTTTTTAATCTCATCTTATCTGCATTTAATACAGAGGCTTTAACTTGCTGGATACAGCAGGCCCCTTCGGAAAATGGTTTTCAATACCGTGCATGCTCTAATATCCTGTACTTTGTAGACACTGTCACGTTTATAAAATAATTTACCTGAATCCCTTGTGATACCGTGTGAAACTGTTGTGGCTTAAATTATATATCTGCTCCACACATTTTAATGATCAGACAATTCAATGGTGCCAGTCCTTAAGTAGATTATACACAGAAAGCCAAGAAAATAACAGCATGATGGACTGTACCTTGATGAGGTGCTTGTTGACCCATTTGGTGAAGGTTTTCTTCTGCACCCTGTCTCGCTCATCTGCAAAAGAGGACAGATAAAGAGGGGATTGGGGAGAGACGACCAAAAAAAGGGAAGAAGAGAAAGAGAGATTTAATGCTAGAACACTAATAGAACTGCAGTGTCATTATTGTGGCTTGTATTATTTAGAGAAGCTCCTCCCTGTTCTCTTGTTTTCAGAGCAGGATCTAAAAATATACAATGAGGAAAACTTTCTCCAGTGCTTATACAGCAGATTAGGCCATAATACAAAGGTTTTTAGGATCCCGTCATAGAACAAGCTTGATGCTAAAAACAGTATCTATAAGAATCTGTATTTGATAGAAGTCAAAAATAGACAAGATTGATAAGGGACTCGCAGTAGTTCTGTTTTAGACGACCTAAATATTCGCTGACCTTGAACATCTCCATGTGGGACAATCTGATTCATTATCCAAACATGATACACACTCATTTAATCTCCAGCTCTAACTGTGTGGAAGCTTGGATATTAAGATAGTCTGGATAAACCAAATGCAGCCATGTGAAATACAACACACTTTATCAGCAAGGCCAGGTCTACAATCATTTACAGAATACATTGAATATTTATGGAAATCTAAATGCTTCATATCCAAAGATGGATAACAGATGAAGCACAGTGAGCTCAGGGTTCTGTACTAGTGTCCAGAAGGTTATACGGTCAAATGCCAGATGCTGAAATACTGAGAAGGTCTCGTAGTCTTCAACTCTTGATGCAACTCTTGATAAAACTGTCTGACAAATAACTATGTAATGTGGATCTGCAATTCAGACATCAACAAGCAACAAGGATAATAAATATACAATAAGAAACTAGTAATATCTGGGGACTTCATTACTTTGAGAGCAACATTTATTCTTATTCTTATTTCACACACTTGCACAAATAAGCTACAAGTTTTGTGGGCGGAGCTTCTTTAAGAGATGTGAACTTTCAGTATAATCCTTTCTCTAATCTCTTGTTAAAGTTAGAAAAATTGAGTGCACATATGTACAGTATATATTTAAGTTCACAGTATCCATTTGGCACTTGGGGAGAAAAAACTGATAAAATATAATTAACATGCACACGTTCTTTCTCTCTCCTGAAAAAAGGTGTTATAGCAATTAATCAGAAAGTGGAATGCAAACTTTTCTAGTATCTACAGCTTAACTGACACAGACAAGCAACAGCTGATGGTTACTGTAAAAACCCCTGACTACAGTTTCTACTGCTTAAGATATAGTGTTCGATTTTACACTATTAAATTTAGCACATAATTATTACTACTCTAAACTGGAAAAAGGGGCAGGGCTTCAGTTAATATCAAATTCAAAACACCTGCAGAAATGTCAGTCATCACAGACGCTTATGCCAATTGGCTAATCGGTCATTTTTCTTGGAGGGGGGAAAAGAAGTATCTTGTCAAATTCTTTTGTGATAACTCGTAACAGCATGCTCCGATGCTAAAATTCAAAGCTCCTCTATAAAACATGTAAAGGCTGAAAGAAACTGAAAAGACAAAAACTTGCACTGTACAAAAATCTGTGTGAGCGCACCCAGCATATTAAGCAGGTCTGAGTGATACAGCGCTGCGTCAACACACCAGACCAGTGAGGCAGCAAGGCCCAGAATAGAGTCTGACAACACAGCCTGAGAGTGAATTTCATCCATCCCAGACAACAGTTTTCATTTTCTCTTCTCCCTCTTTCGTTCTCATTACCCATTCTATTATTTAAGCTGTTTGGTTGATGGGGTTGCTATGACAACGTAGCAAAAGAGAGGCCATGTGCTGTGGAGTCTCGATGGCCCACCTCCTTTCTGTGATAAGCACACATATTACATCACACTCTCAAACACGGGGTCAACATGGACACTGTGAATGTTTAACTTTTAGGTTTCTTATCACACACTGGTCATCTTATTAGCAACAGGATTTGGAGCTTCAGTTAGCAAAACAGGACACAAGAATTTAGCATACGCACTAAAATACAGAGCATATCTAAAGACAAGCAAGCAAAACACACCCACTCCACGTCATTTACACATATTTACACACAGGGAGCAGGGAATTGCTTCACATTTGCAAGTTTTTCACCAGAGGGCATGTGTAACTGGTTTGTCATACTAAAAATGGTTTTGCTTTCATGCAAGTATCAGTGTGATTTTTGATCTGAACTAACAGGTTACCTGAAAATAGAACTCCCTAAAAATAGGCAGATGTTTAATAAGACACTACAATTTCAGTTAAGAACAATATCTCAGTCCCATCCTTTTGGACGTCCACCATTTTGTAACGTCTCACTGTTGTAGGTATTCAGATTGCCTTGAAAGTTCAAAATATTACTATTTATAGTGCATCATAAATCCTGAGCACAAACATTGCTCAATGCTTCCTCACTAAAAACACTGCAAAGCCATTTGTTTCAACTTGAAATTCTTTTGACAAGAAGGTAGCAGAGAGGCCAACATTTCCCTGTAGATGTATGAACTAAATGTCCGCTACTATACCTGATTTGTTAGATGTGTGTTTAATACACACCCTTAAATTTAACACAAATACAGATGTGTATGATTTCAGTGTGCTACCAAAATGACAGGAAATTTGCAACGTTATCTACCATTGACTAAAAATATATATAACAAATCGTTTCAAAACTCATACAAAACATCACTAAACACTCTTTCTATATATCTCTAGCACACATAATATGTTTAACATTCCCAAATGAATGATACACTTCAGGCACACATCAGTCTGGTGTATATAACTATTTATACAGAAGAGTCTATATACTAAATAATGAATGAATGAGGGAAAGGATTTCAGTCAAAGCTAATAGTCAGACTAGCTTGCTATTCTAGCTATCGCTAAGAAAATCTGTCTTTAGTTAGGAAGCTGCATTAGTTTTTCTGTATTAATCTAAGCTAAGTGCACGGTTTACAGTAACTTCTTGTCTTATAATGGCATAGATTTACCTCACTGCTCAAGTTTACCTCAGCTTCAACAGACATTTTATTTACATAACATCAAATAAGTAAATATAGATAGCAACAAGGTTTATTTCCTGACTGCAGACTCAGTTGTGGTGTAGCAGAGTGTAAAAGTAGATAGTATATACACATCAGAAGAATAGGTATGTATAGAGAATTATTACATAAGGAGTAAAACATTACAGCATGTCTGATACACTGCTATTAATTTAATTATTGAATACTGCACAATAGTGAACAATGAATTTGTGACTGTTATTTAAACTATTAATTAAAAGTATATATAAGCAATCAAAACAGTAAAACAAGGTTTAAAAACAGATGTCCCAATCCCATATCTCTTTAATGTAATACCAGTATCAGAGCTCTGAGTATTGAACAAAGTCTGATACTGACCTGAGACCAAGTTCTCACACTTACCGAGTTTCACTTATCCAAAACACAACACATGAAAACATTAAGATAATTTGTTATCTGTGTTCATGGTAAAGATCTGTGCTGCACAGACAACATAAATATCAGTGGATCAGATCGTAAAAGAAGCAAATCTGTTTGTAAATCCTGCATTATGACCTGAAATTCACCCGCTGCACACACTTAAAGAGGTACGCCTCTCTGTCCCTGTTAATCTACTTTTCTGTGACACTCTACTCTTGTTACACAAGGACATCCTATTACACAAAACATAAACATAGACATAATATACACAGAGACCTTGACAATTCAGTTACACAGCTGGAGTGACAGCCACAGAGAGGCACATGTTCCTCTATATACAGGGAGTCATTGTCGTGCAGTGCACACACACAAAACAACCAATAACAACTCCGCACAGTCTACTGTAGCACTGAGTAAACAACCTACACCAATCACACACATATACGTGATCACAGCCTCATACACGTGGTTCGTAACCCACGCACAAACAGGAACTGACCTGTGCAGCACATGAGCGTGAGCAGATGAGCATTGAGCCTCTGTTCGTTATAATAATCCGGCCACATCTTGTCATTTGCTTTGCTCCTATTTTAGTCCGGAATGTGTGACCTCTCGCTCTGTTTTTCTCTCTTGAACCATGTCCTCCTTAATCCAGTCGAATTCAGATAAAGGTCCAGAGAGGAATCTGAGAGCAGGCTAAATCCCAGCACCTGTGGGAAAACCGGCGAGTGTGTAACTTGCAGTCGCTGCCATGGCAGAGCTGACACTCTGGCTCCCACGTGTGTGTGTGTCATGCACTGACTGTGAGCTCCTCCCCCACCCAGGTCTAGAGTTCCCCTCCACATTCAAAATCCTCGTCAGCACAGGGCTTCACACACAGCTGTCCGCAGAGGTGGGAAAAAACGTGCACTCTTGCTTCACACCTCACTCAAAACTTCAGGATGAGTGTTTACTTCGGCAGACTCAACAGTCCATGGAACTTTCCAGGTAAGTCAGGCTTCAAGGCTGAACTAGTAAAATGCAGGAGGCCTTGGGCGCGATATTGTTTCCTTTATCGCAAACTTCATAAGGAAGTCCAAAGAACAGTTGAGCCAGAGCAGGATGTGGATGTTTTTGATGATGTCATGCACCATGTCTTTCAGGAGACAGCAGTTAACTACAAATCAACAACCTGCACCTTCCAATATGAACACTGTGTGTGTGTGTGTGTGTGTGTTTGTGTGTGTGTAAGGAGCTCTGTGGAGGCAGTTATGCCAGCAAAACAAAAGTGAAAGTGAGCACTCAGGAGAGAAGGACCAGGAAAACTAGTGGATTTCTGGGAAAGAGCTGATTTTCATTAAGACTTGAATAAGCGCTTAATGAGCAGACCCTCAGACTCTGTATCTGTCCACCAAAGACTTGTTTTGTAGAGCATAAAAATGAAAAAATGCTAGCTCTAAGGCATAGAAACTTTCTTCACTTTGTCCCTTTTTTATGCACAATCCCTTTATCTAGGTTTTTGAGAATTCCACCTAATTCCCTTTTCTTTGTAAACCCAAACTGCAAAAGCAACATTTGATACTGGAGCATGATCGGCTCTCTTATTTTATGATACAATAAAAATCGTCTGTCCACAATTTTGCCTTTTAAATGCTGTATACAATCCCTAGAATGAGGGCAACCATAAAGAGTTCAGAGTAGTACAATTGCAGATCAAGAACCTAGAAGAACCTGAGCTTCTTAAACATTCAAATTTAGTTAGAAAGGATTTTTTTAATCAGCATATTATAACATGCATGGTAAACATGGAGAATTTGATTTTCCCAGCTACCAAAATCTGCCACTGAACTAATTAACAAAACCACAGAACATTAAAAAAAATGAGAGTCCACAAAACAGCACATATCAATCTCTCAGCAATGAGCATGATCACATCACACATCATTACAATACAATAGTGACAGACGAGTCAATCAGCAGAAGCCACTCAGGAAGGACGTTTCTCCTGCACCTTTTAAATCAGTCGAAGAGTTCAAAGGTCTGACCCAAACAAACACAACCACAAACTCCCTCTATCGGAGCTTTATCTTCACTCTCTCCTCCTCTTCCTCTTCCTTGCAGCTGAGAGTGAGACTGTAATCACTGTGCTATCCAACATCCTGTGTGTTCCTTTCTCTTCTTTATCCACTCTTCTGCTGTCTCTGTTGTTGTTGTTGTGCACCTCTCCACGATTTCTTTTATGCGCGAATCTTACTGCGTAGCTTCTGTTGTCCTGCAGCCCTCCAAACTAAAAATAATCAGAGCTTACGCTAAGAGCTAATGCCACACAGCATGCTTATCCCTCTCCCTCCCTCCCTCCCTCTATCTCTCTCTCTCTCACACACTGTACATCTTATCTCCAATATAATCTCTCTGACAGTTTGGAGTCCAGTGTCCAGTCCTGTTCTTCTACATGTTTCCTTCATCCATGCTTGGGTTTGTGTTTCAGTATCACTATTTCTCTCGCTCTCTCTCGGTCCATGTGAGTAGTGACGTCCGAGGCTGGCACGATACACATCCTCTCCCCCTCCTACTCCACTGTCCTCTGTGAGCTGCAGAACAAGCGCAACCTGTGGGAGTCCAAGGGAACTTCCGATCAGGCGGCGATATTATGAAACATAGCAAGCGGCTGTGCCGAGTTTGGGAACAGGACGAATCCGTGGAGAGACAGATGGCTTGTATTCAACAGTGGGTGTATTCCTGTTGTAAGCAGAGCTCCTACACGCTGACCAGCCTCCATCATCTCATTAGCTTCTATTACATTTGTGCTGCTTGTGACCATGGAGCTGGAGCACAGATTAACACAATGAAATCAGATTAATACTGACACGTGTGGAGCAGTGTGTCTAACAGACTTCTGCAGATACAGAGCAGCTTCTGAAACCATGAGAACAAGCTCAGGTTTAACTATCAATGTTCATCAACACACACGCACGCACACACATGCACGCACAGAGGATGTTATTATTACAATCATTAGGCATGTTCATAATACACAATAATGGCTGTTATCGTGCCAACACAATCCTCTATAATTTCATATATTTGTGTCTAACAAAGTTTTTTCCTGAGGAGATAATAAAAATAAAACAAAAAAATACTTTTGTTTTATCTGCTCACACCTGATAATAATAATGATACTTAGGTTTATGATCATGTTATTTAAGATGTACTTTAATAACAATATCATTATCAAACTGTCGTATTTCACAGCCTTTATTTTTACTAATGCTAATTATCATTATTATATTTTCTTAATTTTGCAATTTCATACAATATATATTTACATATACTCATATATACATATATAAGTGCATATTAATCCTTAACCCTTACCAAGAAGATTAAGAAGCAAACATAAAGCCAAAGATTTACAAATTATCAGAAATTTATAAGAAATAAAGAAAAATAAATAAATAAAATATTATATATAAAAATAAGATTTTTTCCCCACATAAAAAACACCAATTAACCAAAGGACTTTGAGTAAAAGTCCAGACCATGAATAGTGCACACCTCATTGTGGCCAAAAGTGGAAAATGCAGGCAATAAAGATCTGTTCCTCAGACGCAGGAAATAAGAGAAAGGGTGAACAAATGTCCAAATCCAGAAGCTTCTTCTTATTTGACTGTGACATGCTCACAGTCATCTCAGAACATTTCTCTTACACCAGGCAGCATGATCAGTGCACCACAGCCAGACATCAACACAGAAATAAATGTTGAGCAGTGACGATATGAGCCTGAGTAATAAAGTAGCTGTGAGTTATATAAGGTTAACACTGCTGTGATCAGACTCAGAGATCAGACTGAGAGAAGCTGAACAGTGAAGAGAAAATTTACACGATGTACAATGAAGACAATAAGGAGAGTGTCCAGAAAGACCAAAGATGTAATTAACCAGGACCTGTACATATAAAACATCACAAACACGCACACTCTCTCTCTCTCTCTCTGTCTCTCTCTCACACACACACACACACACACACACACACACACACACACACACACACACAACTCTTCAACTCACAACTCTTCAACTCTTTAGGCTTTTCTGCTGTGAAAAAGGGGCCAGGTGTCTGGATAATGTCACATTTCCTCCTTCCTTCTTCTCACACTTCTTTCATCCCTTATTCATAATGCTGATTTTAACCAGTCAGAACCTGAGCATTTAATCCAGTCCACTTTATGATGATCCCACATCACTGACAATGGCTAAAAGCCGTTATAACCAGCTGACACTCTCTCTTCAGAGGATAATCTCACCGGGATACTCAAGATTTCTTCCTATGTCTGATGCTCATATTACCCATCCTTCCAGCACACATAGACTTAAAGAACACTGTTACTTTTTTCAATATAATCCCTACTATCTGTCTTAACTTAGCAGCAGGACTGTCTCGTATGTTTCTCACGTTGTCTCAGGCAGTTTTTTTAGCTTTGGCTCGTTCATCAGGAATCTAAACCTACAGCCGGATTTCTTAAAACCTGCTTTGTGACATTGTGTATTAATATATTGCTAGACAAATAATACCCTACTGAACCTGTTCCCTACGAGTGAAACTATTAGTCTCCTCTTTTTATCAGAGGCAGCACATAACATCCTGTCTATATACAGTCACCTCAATCTTCTCCAAACATTCTCCAGAAAAATCTTATAGCATATTGTACAAAAAAGCAACAGTTTGGTGGAAAACACTTGACATAAAATCAGTAAAACAAAAGACTCACATTTGTAAAGAAGCTATGAAGCTAATGAAGCTAACAAGTAACTGCAGCATATAGCGTACTAGCAAAGTTAACTATAATGTATGTATGCTGTACATTTAGCATGCTAATGAGTCTAGAAGTTTACTCGTATGTTATTAATATTTACAGCATATCTGTTATAAGTGCTCATTAGTTACTGCTGATGCTCTGAGGAGCCATGCTGATTTTGCTGAACATTTGCTGGAGCTGAGGACAGTTTCCTGACTTTCTGAGCAGGACTTCAAAGCTGAAGCACAGTTTCCATAGACGGAGATCGAAAAGTTAGCTACATTTGACCAATTTTTTTTAAGAGAACACAGCAATTTCAGAGAAACATTAGTGTTCACAGGTGCAAAGTAGTTTCCTTTTTCTTAAGGGCCTATCCACTACAGCAGAAATCTCTAGCCCCATATGTAGTTCCTCTGTGATAAATTTAGCACCACTTGTACATGAGATAGCATTGATGTGAGTCAGGGAGGCCACAGGAAGAGGAAAAGGAAGGGCTTAGAGAAGAAGCTAGGTAGGAATTGGCAGAGCTGCTTAGTGATGTAAAGAGAGAAAGAGACATGAAGTAAGAGACAGAGAAGTATACCGTCGAGAGCTGCAGCTGTTCGTCCGATTCTGCGTCTGCAACACAGCCACACGCCCGCCGCTGTCACAAAGTGCACAGCCACGACCAGTACAGACGTCCACAAAGCCGGATCTGACAGCTCCAACCCCATCGCACGGCCGCTTTGCTTTTCAGACGTGCAAATCTAGAAATGAACCTTGAGTGATCTAGCCTTCGGTGTCGTCAATCACGATGCAAAAAGCACCATGTTCATGTGCTCGTGTTTGCTCTCTCTGAATGTCTCTGACACAGCGGAACAAATGTGGAGGAAGAAAAGAGGATCTCAAACGTCACTGAAGTTTCTGTTTAAATTTATTCTGCTATGAATAAGTTAACTCTTGAGCTACATCATCCCTACGGTGTCGGTTCACTCACACACACACCGTCCCTCTCTCTCACACACTGTTTAACAGAATTCCTTTCCTCTGAAGCAAACGCCGGGTGTTTATCAGTTGCTAGACAGAAAATGACTAAAATAGGAAAATAAAGCGATGCTCACAAAAATCTATGCTCACAGTTTACCTTCCTGAGCCTCAATGAGAGACTGTGTGTGTGTGTGTGTGTGTGTGTGTGTGTGTGTGTGTGTGTGTGCGCACATGTCGGTGTGCCACTATGTCTCTCTGTTTATTCTTGTGTACCTCTGTTGCTATGAGCAAGCATTTCCCTTCATGACCCTATTCTGTGCGGTGCGTCCCCGTCTTCGTGGTCTGGCGAGAGCAGCTGGCTCTTTCGACTCCTCCTGAAGTAGCGAATGGTGTTGAAGGGTGTGTGACGCACACGTGTCCTCATGGAACATAAGGACATGCAGGAGACGTTACAGAAGGCTGTCCTGCCAGCAATGGATTGTGACTGCGCTCAGTGTTTGACAGTAAGTGCGTGACAGGATGCAGAGCTAGGAGATATGTCTGTGTTATTTAGGCCTGGGGCTGCTCGTTTTCCTGCCTCAGTTGTGCTGAAGGTGTGCTAGTCTACAGGAACACTGGTGCAGCGTGGACAAACTGAACACACACAATGAGTCATGATGACTGTACATACTGAAGGCCTGGGGGTCTTAGTCACACTTTGAGATAATGGCTAGAGAGACAGAGAACTACAGAAGCAGGCTATTCTTAATTAATGGAAGCATTTACATTCCCATTTATGATAAAAAAAAAACTTTCACTCTATAATAAAAGCCTGGGGGCTTCAGATAGATTGGGATGGATTAGTTGGACTTAGGTTCATTGAAATTCTGGCTACAGTCGTCTCTGCTAGCAGTCAAAATATTCACAGTCATCTGAGGGAATACTGTAGCACAAAGCCATTTCTTTTTCACATCATCAGCAACATGCACAAGGAGTTAAAGCTTGAGTATGCCTGTATTGAATGCTAACTGCATTTGCTGCCCTTGTTCACCATCTCACCATAAACAAATGCCATTGGTTGTTTTAAAAAACACAAGCCTTTAGAAAGCCAAGCTTCATAAACTTATCGGCACTCCTGTAACTCTCATGGTGCAAAAAATCATTTTCTTTCATGTTATTTTGTGATATGAAAAAAATGAATAAATGATACTTAATAGCCAAAAAAAGAAAAGAAAAGATTTTGCAATAAGTCTAGAGGACAGAAGGAGGATAGTATGACCTCTAGTGTTGGTTGAGTTAATAGAGCAATCTGTGCAGCCTTGTGTCAAGTGAGATGAGTCTGGGAAACTTGGACTCTTCTTCATTTTGTCGTAAGGGTACGCAAACCTTTGCAATCAGATTCTAAAAACAAACTAAATGACGTGCTGCAATACATCTTTACCCCCAAGATAAGCTAATGACATTTTTAAATAATCAACGAGTGTGTGTTTGGCTTCATCCAATCAGAGAACAGTTAGGCTTGTGAGCTAGGATATTGTTTGTGGATTGAAATATGAATATATTTGTTTCAATACTAAAATTATGGATGTACAAACAAGTACAAGAGGAAATGAACTGATTGTAAAGCCCCTGTCTGTGCTGTTACAGGTGGAGAATTAGCACAGTCTGTGCCATATCTAGTCATCTCAAGATCTCTGCCACCTCATCAGCTCTTTCAGGAAGATTACCAGTGTAAGATGAAAAATAGCGTGACAAGAAAATAGCAGGGGGGAAAGAACAGTGTCGTGACAAAGTGGCAAAAGACATAGAACCGCAAATCTGCGGGTGGCTGTGTGATCTCACTGTGGAGGACAAACGCTGCTTTCGGTTCACATGTGGAAGAAGAAGAAGAAGAAGAAGAAGAAGAAG
>JAOTRN010000029.1:7340548-7358552 GCA_028566695.1 Bagroides melapterus
CGTCTCTACATCACAGTTCAGTGACTGTCAATAATATCTACTGAAATAAAAAACAGGTCTCTATCAAGGCTATAAAAAAAAGAAAAAAAAAGTGGTCCAACAAATTCCACTTAGGACAAAAGAGGTGTCTCTAGTTTCCTGTCAACCTTGTCGATTCAGAAAACCCAACCTCTTCCTGAATCATGCATACACTTACATATGCATACACTGTTGAAAACAAAGCCTTCATCGAGCACCACAAGGCATTTTTTAATGTAGTCCTTTGGGGCAAAGGCTACCAGGACCAGGTCTGGGAATCTATACTCTTTGTAAAACAATAAAGGTTCTATATATGACCTTACATAAGATTTTCTTTCTATAAGAAAAGGTTCTACAAACCCTTTAGAAGCTGAAACTGGTTCCTATCCAAAGTACTCAAGGAACTCTTTTATGTGGGGGTTTATTCAAGCTGTTTTAAAGGACATAAGCTGAAAGCATTAAGCAGAACCATTCCACTAAGAGGAGCAAGTAACCTAATGCCACTACATCCAGGATATGGAAAACATTTCTGAGTTGGATATAAGGGAAACAACCTCATTCACTGAATTAATTATTTCACAGCGATCACTTTTCGCATCTCATCTAGCAGTTTCTACCTCTGTACTTCTTTGTCATCACTACTCCTCTCTCCAACACCCCTACTTTGAACCCTCTCCTTTATCTGAGGCCCTGCTACCTCTCATGCTTTCTCTCCTCTCCTTTTTACTTCTTCATTTTCTTTCACTTGATTGCACTCCAGTCCTTCGTTTCTTCCCCTCACCCCCCACCTCCTGCATCTGCTCTGTCTTTTTCAAGCTCACATTAAAATTCAAATGCTCACCCTCTCTGTATTTCCCTGTTTGTTTTGGGCCTTTCTTGCCATTTTTACTTCCCAGTGTGCTTTCTTTTTCACCAAAGCCTTGGTAACTAAAGGACTGGGAGAGTTTACGTGTCCCTATGGCAACAGGGGAGCACAGGGTGTCAGGCTGAGGCGCCTTTGAATTATGTGAAAAAAAAAATTATAACGGATGTAGAAAAGCCCCTGGAGACGATCATGTCTGGGATGCAAATATGAAGTTTGCCTAGTCATCAAATTTTCCCACTCAGTGTCATCTTGTATTAATCCCATTCCTAATGATATTGTATTTACAAATGTAATGAAAGAAACACCAGAGCTTCGATTCTGTGGATTTGCTCTTCATGGCTGGGGAATTTCCATCATTATGAACTCAGAAAGAAATTAAAAGTTTGCTTGAGATAAAACTGCACAGAAGCCACACCTAGCAGTCAAACTGCGACTTACAAACTAAATATGGCTTCAACGTGCAAAGCATTTACACCATGCAGTGAATATGTGCAAATCTGTTTTCAATTGTAAACTGTGACTGAATCCTTCTCACTCTTTTTTTTAACTTTACACCAACTTGCTCTCATGCTTATTCTCTGCCTTCTTATAGTTTCTTATATAGCACAGTCCGGGTCTTTGTCTCATCCCTGACTATGTCACATTCAACACAACACACTTAATCCGCAGTAATGAAATAACCTTGAGTAGCAGTCTGAACAGTCTGAAATTAGCTCAGCTTTCACTCTTTTATCACCAACTAGACAACCACCAACTTTTTACCACAAGGCATGTTGGTTAATTTTCTATAACAGCACGGCTCTGACAGTAATGCTGTCTGCAAGACAAATCACAGGTTTATTTATTAATTATTGTGCTTATTCTAATAAGATATTGTTTCTATAGTAACAACTTCCACAGGAACTTGGTATGGTCAATGATCCACATTATATTAATCTAAGGACAAGGGAATAAATAGTTTACTGTCTTTAAATAGATGAAATACTTTTCACTAAATAAATTAAATGTAACTTCAAAACATACAATAAGTGTGATGTATTATTCTTGAATAAATAAAGAAATGCACAGTGTTGATTGGCAAATAGCCAAGTTGTGTAAAGAGGAATAAAACACATTGGGAAAATATTCTCACACATTCTACGCTACTAAACAGTCACGTTTTCCTTACTCATCAAATCATATTATATTTCATGAATGTATTTACCTAGTCATGCGAAATATCCTTTGTTATTTTCTCTTAAATCTAATTAAACACATGATCTGAATGACTAAGTGATTATAAAATCCTGCTCGGTCTCACTTTAATTCAAGTCCTGTGATGTTACTCAAAAACAACCTTAAATCAGTCTCTCAGGCATTCCCATAAGGTGTCTTTAATAACAGATGCGGAGACAGATGGATTTCCTACCTGCTACTCGCACCACAGCTCTCTCTGCAGGATCCAGCACGGAATCCTGGCTCTTCCGCTTGCGTCTCTCATGTTTGGACAAATTCCAAGGCAGAGTGTCCCCTTTTGGCCCGGAGGTGCTTTGAGGGCATGGAGACAGTGATCCTCCTGAACGTTCACTACGAAACGAACGTTCACTCACACACGAGCGCTCACTCAGGCTCTCCTCGTCAGAAGAAGACATGTCGCTGTCGACCTGGAAAAATGCATGAGGACAGAGTTGGTTAAGAGCTTCAGTAGGGTGGGAGAAATAAACACACTAATACAAAATGTTGTTTGCATTGTCAGCTAATTACAGAGTATCAGCTGCACAATTCTTAGACTCAGAGTAAGAGAGACATTGATGTGCTGAGCTCCAGTGACTCGAGGAATGGAAGAAAAAACAGATTCATCATCCTCATTAATGATCTATTAATATAAAGATTATGTCCAGATCAATATAGAACATTCTGGTGATTGCTCAGGGCAATCTCACACCCACTGTGATACTGAAGGAATGAGACCCACGGGAGCAAGATTAGGCATCTGTCCATCTCCAAGATCCACATGAGCTGAAAGATCAATAGCACTGACTAAGTGCAAGGTAGATGAAAATGACCTCTTCTGCATGCCGTCACCTTTAAAAAAAATATCAGAATGAATCTGAAAGTGCTGTTATGGCCTACAGATCTTCTGAAATTATCCTGAATTAACTTTGTATCCTGGATTGACCACAAGTATAGTCTAAATGGAAGATAGTGGATTTTTCTTTAGATCAATGAGCAGTATATATGTCTAGTTGACAGATATTTCCTGTGCATGTCTGGATCGGTTACATTTTTCTGAAAAGAGCAGGAAAGATCTCAGAGAAAGTGGCTGAAGCTCGATAAACATTCAGGCCTTCGCTGCCATGTTTTCCTTCTGCGGCAACTAGTATATATAAATAGCCCAGGTTCAAAACCACACTGTTTCATTATGTTTGAGAGGTACAATGTAAAGAGAAAAGGCAGGTTTTTTTTTTGGTAAATGTACAAAAACATGATTGAATCGTTTCAGTCTCTTTACTATGAAAGACCACAGCAGCTGCAGTTGTGTTGATTTAATGTCTCAGTCCAATTGGCACAGCATTTACAAATACACTGAAAAAAAAACCTGATGCCTCAGCATAATGCTTAATCACACCATGAAAAGGATGAGAGAATACGGAACAGATAGCCAGATACACTTCACCTCAGATGACTCTCACACAGATGGATCTCGCAACTCTCACACAGAGTTACACTAGCACCCTGTTTAGGCAACAAGGCCTTTTAAAGTAGCACTCACTAAAGAGGGAACATCATGAGTACACTGACCATTGACAATCGACTTACTTACATTATTCAGTGCACAGAACTCATTCAGACATTATTATTCACTGAATGAATAGAGTTTGATCTCACTATAATGGAGATGTCTATCTGCTCTACTACACTGAGAACAATAAGCAAGTTAAATTGACAATGGACATCATTCAGTATTAGGATAAGAAATAGGTTCTTAGGAGAATATAAAATTACTGATCTGTGGCTTTCCACAATGTGGCAGCCCCCATCAACCGTATGCATCAATCCAAAGAGGCCAGCTAGTGGAGCATTCTCTGAAAAGTGGTTACCCCAACATGGAAATAACATGGTAGTGTGTAAGGCAATAGAACAATTGTATCAGATACTGCATTGTTCCCTGTGTTGGGCTAGGAAACAGTCTACCAAAAATATCCATTCAAAAGCAGCCCTGTGGTCTGAAACTGACAGTAATGAATGACTGAAGAAGAATTATTATAAACTGTGAAGAAAAAAGATGAGATGGATTACATTCTCTAACTGTACACTGACAGCTTTTACCTACAAGTTATGTGTATCCAGTACAAATGATACACTCATAGGAACACCTGACAGACCACAATGACAGCTCTGCTTCTATGTGATAAACGAGCCATTAGTCAAATAATACATCCTATGATGATCAGTTTCCACTGGAAGATGGGGTAGAGTGAGGCTGACAAAGCCTGTAGAGGATCTATATTCATTGCAGCTATATGCTAGACATACCTGATAAAATGACTAGAGCAAAGCTACGTACATGCTAGGAAAACCTAATAAACTGGCTGAGTGTGTATACACTATGACCTTTCAAGCAAATAATATTTCAACACAGAACACACAGATGTTTGTACAGAGAATTATATGGAGCACTAAATCAATATCAAATTATTGTATCAAATCAAATTCAGTCAATGCATTTATGTTTTTTTTATGCCATGTTTTTATGTAAAGTTAATAAACCCATAGTAGGTCTTGACCCGAGAACATAAACTGTCATATAGCATGCTGCACTCTAAGAAATAAAAGGACCAAACAGTGATTTTCTTCAAAGCTACCTTCGAGGGTGCATCAAGCTTTTGTCTTTTACCTCTAAATGCTGTACCTTTAATTAGTTTTAGACTAAAGCTTTATATTCAGATGGTCCATGCAGTCCAAATATGTAACTTAAATCATATTTAAAATGTCTTCCTGAGTGGCACAAGTGAAAACATTTCCTATCATCAGGGAAAGTGTTTAAATCCTGATGATGCCACAGCCAGCTCCAAGTGTGCTACACAGGCTTGTGATGTAGCAAGAGCAGCAGTTCAAAGCTGATTACATGTGTCTCAGAAGTATTAGCTATAGCTTTTGTCTGATGGGGAGAGCTGGCCAGTGGATCATGTGTCATGTGAGCAAACTGGGCAAATTAGGAAGAAAAATTAGGTGAAAAAACAGTGACAAGGAAAATATTCAGCTCGGCTCAGTTACTGTGAGGATGTTAGTATGAGCCGCTACTCAGGGATCTGGTATTAGTATCATCAAAAATAAAATAGAAATTGGATCTGTACATCCCTGGTAAATGTGCTACTAAGGGCATAGGCTAATAAGGCAATGGAATATTTAGGGCATGGAGCATTTGATATAGACTACTTCTCCTCTTACCACAACATGGAAATCTCACCTGGAACTCCTTTTATTTGCCCGACATTAAACAATTATGTATTATTTGACAGTATTCAGGGCGTGTGCAGGACTGTTAGTCTGGTTAAGACACTGTACCGTACTGAATAACGGGCTGTTAGAGGAGAGAAATGTGTCGGCATTTTTGGCTGCTCTCTGGCTCATGGGAATCAATAAAAGGTTCTTTCTGAAGGGTCTTACTCACCGGTCGTAGTAGGCATCTGCTATAGTGACTACTACAACGGGTCGAAGTCAAATATTATTTTTTAAAAATACCGTGAGAATGTAGTGTAAAATCTGGGCTTGGCTGGTGATGTGATCGGTCAGCGAGCAAGCCTTTGTCCATACAACATAACGGATTCCTTATGATGATGGCCGAGACCACATTGCTGGTGCTACCAAAAAAATAAAAGCTCCCTAATGAAAACGCGGCCGTTATTAAGCGCTAAATGGATCTACTGCTTTTAGATCGCATGAATTCAATTGCCGGCTCTAACAGCATCAGTGTAATTGAATGAAGATGAGAAGCCATCACACAAGCAGACAGCTTCAGGAGCTACGTTTATAAAGCGCCTTACCAGAGAGTCCCCGAGCCCCGGCCAGAGCCACGCGGGCAGGGATGTGAGGATAACCCGGCTACGATCCTGTGATTCACCGGCTTTAATGCAATCCGCTGTGAACGGCTGGGAAATCGTTCCTCCAGCGATCACACTGAGCCGGGTAACGGAAGAGCAGGACTATACAGACCGAGTGCTGCGGTAATGGCTGTCTGTTCCCCTCCTTTCATATCCCTCCTTCTCTCCCGCTTTCACTCCTTCTCTCCCCCCTCCATCCCTTCCTCATAGTCATTTCGTTCCCTCCTGCTCCTCCTCCTCCTCCTCTTCAGCCCCTTCCACTACCACCATCACTATCACCTTCCCCAATCTACATCCACGCACATTAATGAGCCGATGAGCTGTGACGACATTGTACGAATCACAAAAAACTGAAACGACGCTTGTAGCTAGAAATGCATGATTTTTATTTTTCAGAGTTACACAGAAAAGAGTTTAGACAGTGCAGCATTTCAGTCCATTTAGATTGTAATGTGATATGAAACCCTGAGCAACACACAAATGTGTTCCTTACCCAAACTGTGTGCCACAGAGCTTGTAGACTGTCTTTGTATTCTGTGTCATTAATATTTCCCTTCACTGGAGCAAGAGACCAAAATCTGTTCCAGCATGACTATGCCCCAGTGGACAACGTGAGCTCCATGAATGCAAGGTTTGAAAAGATTACAGTGGATGCACAGAGCTCTGACCTCAACCCCACTGGACACACATTCAGAATGAACTGGAAGGCTGACTGCACCCCAGACCTCCTGACTTCACATGAGTGTCTGATCTTACTAATGCGCTTGCAGCTGAATGAGGAAATCCATACAGCCACCTTCCAAAATTGTAGTTTAAAGCCTTCCCAAAAGTGAATTAATGATATTATAACATAAAAGGAGGACTACATTTGTAGTGGGATGTTTAAAAAAGCACATATATATAGTGTGTTGTCAAGTGTCCACAAACCTTTGCCATTATGGTGTATTCTGTATCAGTATACCTTTAAACTACTAGGGATATAAAAATCCCACTTTGCTATTGTATTATTCGTAATATTCCTAAATATGTAATTTTCAAGACTGCTTTTTGAACCAAGTTTTTGCTAGCCTCTGCCAGATTATGCACAATATAAGAATCCAAAGTTCACAATTTCTCAACCTGTCAGTGAAACAGACCTAAAAATATGTTACTTCAAATCGGCAAAAATACCAAGTATTCAGATCAATGCATCCCAAACTAATCAAAATAACATTCACTTTCCCAAATCTCACTAGACATGTGACAGGGCGATTCAAAAGTATGTAGTTTATGATTATATACAGAACATTACAATTTTACACAAAAATTACAAAATTACAATTAGAGAATATCTGGGCAATATACGTTAAACGGCCATTTAATGGTATTGGTTTTCTGTTTGTTCTGTGGCTCCTGCAGTTTAGTCAAAATACTCACAAAGTTGCAGTAATTAATATGAGCCACATAAACGATTTGCTATTAGAGTAATGAGTAATAATGGAGCTGGAGCAATGTGATTCGAGGTCAGAGTTGGGGTATACACACCCTTGTATGGATTCCTGTGTGAGGCAGTGGTAGTCAGAGCTAGTGAAGTGTGAATAAAAGCACAGGAATTTAGCTCAACAGCACAGGATTAACCGAAACAAACACTGCATCTCAAATCAAACAAAACTAGATCAGCCTGCAATAATACTGTGGCTTTGCAGATGAGAGCCAACAAGAAACAGTGAAAATATTTTATTTAGTCAGAAGTGATGCTAAGCATATGAGTACATGCTCTAAATCTTTTCTTTTTTTTTTTTTTTTTTTTTATAGTTGATTGTGCTAGGTTTATATTTATATCATTTTACTGTGGAAATGTGTAAAAAAAAAAAAAAAAGTAAGAAAGTTAAGAAGAAAAAGATTTTGTCAAGACATATAATATATAAGGTTTCACATATGTTATGTTTGGAATGCTGCAGCCTCATAACATTTCCATTTTCTACTAAAAATGGCAAAAAGGCAGTTGTCTGATATCACTGTCCTTTATAACACTGATTTTTTTTGGATCTTCTAAGTTGTAAATTCACACACTGGTTTGCCTTATTATAGCTATTCTAACTTTAACCTCAGTAAAAAAAAGGAAACACTTTGGTCCTAATTTATTTATTCATTTATTTTATTAATAGCTTTAATACTATATATTATGTATTTCCAACCTTGTAAAACATTTGGACCCCATAACGATTTAAAAACACTCTCACACCCACACAGAGATCCCACATGCCCTTGAACCGTCTCAGAGCAAACTGGGGATGTCTGGACAAATTTATTTTAAAGCCTTTTTTATTGGGTCTGTTTTGCTAGGTTTGTATGCCTTATGTTTTGCATTGTAATGGAATACACTCATGTTCTTCATGTTCCTTTCTTTATGCAGAAAAATGTGTTTAAACGCTTTTTGCACTTTAACATAAATAATCCAATTTCATACATGTGTAATGTGTCACTAGAGTGACATTTTGTCCTCAGACACAACAGTAGTTATCACTTTATAAAGATTACACGCACTTGATACCATGTGCAGATCGTTGAGTGAAATTGATGGTTTTCTCTCGCCATCTAGTGGAACAAAAAAGAATATTCTATACTTAAATCCGATTTTGAGAACTGAAAAACTGTCAAATTTCTATTTGGAGAGTGAATTTTGATTAACTCCTGGATTTTGTTGGTTTGATGGGATTCTTGAGGCTCATTCAGCTATTTGTAAAATTGCTCTGAAACTCAGTTTCTGCACTGTGATGCACAGATTTGGTTTTATTAAAGGATTTAATGGTAATTGCTCTAAAGAAGAAAACATCACACAAAAGCATATAGCTGCATCTGTACCCTTTAGTTACACAATATAAATGTACATCCATATGTTTGTCATAACTGAAACTACAGTCAGGTGAATAAGTTAAAACTCAAATATACCACCATTTTGCAGAATTATTGAATCTGATTGGTCAGCAGGTCTACATGAGTTCTGTTCAAAATTAACATTAAAGGATTATACTAATGCACTTATTCTGTTACAATAGAAACTCCTGCAACTAAAGTTTAAACATAAAAAGATATGTGGATTTAAAATGTGTACATGTGGCAAAGCTTTCTACAAAGTGAATTTAACATTTGTGTCATATCTTATGTTCAGTTTGACTTTTTTGTGCTTTACAATTTCACTGTAAACCACAAGCTGCACATTTTGTCTTACTAGATTGACTGTTTATAGCATCAAAGTGTTGTACGTTTTATTAGAGAAACAAACCACATGCTGTTACGTGAAAATAATCCACTTCAGGCTGGAAGGAAGAAACCCAGTTGTGTTTACGTTTGTACTTATCTGATTCTCTTAAATATTACAAAAAACATAAAAAAGTTCCTGTCGTCTTTATTAAATTTATTAAAGTTTGTGTGTTTTTCCTCTGAAAGCATTTAGAAATGAGAACAACTGTCCGAGACTGTGTGCAAAAAATTGAAGCAAGCATGAAATGATGAATAGTATTTATTATTAAATTCAGAGTAGAACAATGTTGTTAGAATAATTATATTACACGAGTGAATCGGCACACTGAGTGTCTAACAGCATGCCAGGCTGAGAGCCAAGAGCTCAGGGTTCAAGGTTCAGGGCCGTGGTTCTTCTTTGCCTGTGTGATGTGCAGGAGGTGTATAGGAGCCTTCTTTAATCAACTTGTCCCTCTGCTTCTGGATCTCTTGCAAGCGCTTGAACTGGGTAAAGATACAGGAATGTTAGGAATGCAGGAAATAATACATTTCACTCAGAATATAAGGTCATGTAATGAACTCTTCACTAGATAATTAGGATTTGTCTCAATCACCCTCAGAATGGTGAAAACTCATCACGTTTCCCTGCACTGAGAAAACAATAGAAAAGCTGCTGACATGGAAGTCACTGATAATAGAAACCTGGGGCAGTTTCATCGACAGACATTTAAAAATTTAGATTATACACTGCAAATTCCACAGTACAAAAAAAAACTTAGCAAAGCAATTTTAGCCAACTTTCAGACACTGGAGCATTACAGTAAAATGACACTTTCCTTGAGGTTATGAGCTTAGTGGTTTATTCATTAGGTTTATTCATTAAGAAGAACACAGGAAGGTGTCTATAAAAAAGTTTCCTTACTGCCAGAGCAAAAGCCCTTGTGACTTCCAGTAATAACATGAGTAACAGTTGTTCTTTCTCGGTGCAAACGTGTTGAAATTGTTGTTCTTTGCAAATGCAACTGTGCTACAAATGAAGCATTTAGAGATAAGGATTTGTAAAAACAAACAAACTGTTGACTTAATGTACTAACCGTCTTTTGCCGATGCATGCACTCATAGAAATCTTCAAACTCAAGTTTGCATTCTCTCTTAGCACGGGTCTGACCGATGCCATGGCCACACTCGATCCACTCTTTTTCAAAGGCATGGCAGCGTGCGGCCCGCTTGTAAGGCTGCTCTCCGCTCTGGGCCAGGATCCAGTGGTCCAAGTTGATTCCCAGCCTAGACTGAAGGTCAACGAACGGCATGGTTCTAGAAAATAAAATTATGTATAATAGGTGTAAATACACAAACATTTACTGAAATACTACATATCTATATTGAATGGCATCAAGACTTGTTTTGTATTTAAATGTTGTGTATACAATGCCAGAGTGATAATATCCACCTCAATTGACATTTAGCCTTGCTTCACCTCTACCTATAGAGACTGATGCAGCAAAGCTTTAGTGCTCTACGGTGACCAGCTCTCACCTCCTCATCTGTACACGCTCTCAAAATTATCTTATGTCATGACACAAACCGGTAATCAGGGCCCTTATAATTTAATGGACGTACGTGATTCAATTACTCAGGTAATAAATATAATAAATGAATACGTCATTATTACTTTAAAAGATTTACAAGCTACAAAACACATTCCCTGACTCTAATTCTATGACAGCCTTAGCATCTATATAACTAGCGACTTAGCATTGCTAGCGTACACAACGTTCGACCTACACTTTCCCAACAGAAAACATGTATATACAATAATATTCCGCCCTGAAAGCTTTTTGTACCACCATTAATATGATCGCCATTTATAAAGCAACAGGCTATTGTATTTATAAAGAAAAAAGAGTCACCGTATTCTTCGGGTTCACTTTAACCTTTTCCAGACCCACTACAGATCACTGGCGGCTTGCCGTAAATCAGTACCGTAGATGCATTATTTGCGACATTGCTGCAAAGCTGGTCATGACGTAACCACGCCAGCAGTGACGGAAGATGGCGCTGTGGGAGTAATTAGTCTATTTTTTATTTGTATTTTATTTATTTAGTTTTTGGCGTGACGTTTTATATTAGAACAATAAGAGAAATGTAGAGAAATAAGGGATGAAGACATGAAGCCTTTTGTAGGCATGCATGTATTAGAGTTGTTACTCTAATAGTTAATCTTTATTCATGCCAGTTTTATTCTCAGGTCAAAATGACCCAAATATAAACAGTGTAATATAAATATATAATATATATATATATAAAGTTTACTGCAGATGCACCAAACAGTACATTTGAATACGTATTTTTTCAAATTCATTGGAGAAAATGAACATAAACTTTTGTTATAAAAAAAATCAAGGTGTTAAATATGTAAGTTATATAGAATATAATGTTACTTTTGATTCAAGTTTGCAATATATTATAATGTGTAAGTGACAGACTACTCTCCCCTGGGTAATAATGCGACATAAGTGGCTTTGCTGCACCTACAGTAGATCAATCATCAATCATACAGTGTCCTTTAGAATACCCTTATTGTAAAGATTGCATAGACCAAGGCTATGTAGGGTTCTGCTACTATTAACAAAACGTGAAGAAGTGCCCTAGTGATGCCCTTTGAAAACGTGCCCTCTAGGGTGCTTCTATAGTAGTGACTTTAGTTAAGCATAACATGATATAATTTTTCCTATATGCATGAAGGAGGTGACTTTTTTTTTTTTTTATCATCCTCACCCCCTCCTAGTTTGGGATTTTGAAAGTTTCTTATGATGTGAGCAGCTTTTTTTTAGTATTGGGTAGTTTGTGTTACATTTGTCTGTAAATACATTATGCCACATAAAGTTAGAATGTGTATTTATTACACAATATTATCAGTCTGTATCTATGACACGACTTTCAGGGAATTTTAGTTTTGGTTTCCTGGTCACTGAACTCCTCCTCTAAACTTCTCTAACACCTCAAACATGGTACAGCTCAGTTACACATCTTAATTTCATTTTAGACAGGAGCTTATTGTCACACTAGAGACTTGAAAATCTGCAAGAAATCCTGAGTGTGTACGCAGAAAATACGAAACCGTTGAAACACAATTTCTTTTATTCTCAGTTTGATCCTCTTGCCAAATGCACTGTTTTGAGGCAAGAACAGTGCAAGAAAGACACATTGTTAATACTGTTGTTCATAACAGTATTAATTAGGTTGTATTTACTTTTAAAGTCAAGGGTTTTCTTAAGGTTCAGCACATTACCACAGTATATCAGAGATGCTGTCTCGATTGGATCATATTTCCAGGGCTACTATTGTAAGGATGCCCCAATTTATTACATAATAATAACATTCATCAGTTTAGAATTTAAGTTTTTATGATTGAAGACAAATAAGCAAAATTGCAGCATATGAAAAAAGTATAATATTCAATTACATTCCACAATAATAATAAACAAACATTATACAATCAAACAGTTTGTCATTAAAAGAAATTGATTTGGATGGATACTACGTATACAGATAAGACTAGCTTTCAGGGCAATGACAAATACTGGGATAAAGTGCAAGAAGCTGATGATTTGTTTAAATTTATTATTCAGGTACTCTCAAGTCCAAACACATTGCAGGGATTCCATGATAATACAAGGCTTTATTACAAAAAAAGTGCATCAGGTGGTCGGTCTGTCTGACTGTCGATGCTTTAAATCTTTGCTATTCAATACAAACTCACAAATCACTCACACTCACACGCACACATAGTGTTGTCAGTGGGAAAGGGACTGAAGGCATGATGGAGAGAGTTTGTTTCTAAGGCAGGCAGACAATGATTAAGCTGGAACTGTCTGCTTGTGAAGTGATTAGTTCTTCTTTAAACCACAGCGCTTCTAGATTCGGATTGATCAGAAGGAGCTCTTTCTAATTAGGAATCATATTGTACTCACAACCTTTCCACATCATTATCCTTAAAAAGAACATATAATTATTGATAAGCGTCAAGACTTCTTCCAGCAATTTTGTGTTAAAATTTAGAGCTAGCAATTCTGAGATTCTTCCTTTTTCACTTTCCTTTTCCACACAACATAGGAAAGTCTTTAGAAGATTACAGAAGAGTATGTTGTTCTTTAAAAAACTGCTGTGGTATAAGAGGAATATAACACTTCAGGAAATGCTTTTCTAGGAAAATAATCAGCTTCCTAGTATTTCCTACTATGATATTGTTTTGTTTCTTACATAACAGTGCCTATCCTCCATCACTGAACTTCCTTCTCTGTGCAGGTGAGACTCACGTGTGGGTCCATTTATGTCTTATCACTGTGCAAACTTGGTCAGTGCAACTACTACATACTATACTTGTATCCTCGTATACAAGTGCGTGTCATGCATACATACACATGCATACAGCAAATGATACAGTTTCCAGGTTGCTTTGTTATAAATAAAAATAACTGACACACACACTCCTAACATACTTAAAAAAATTACAGTTCATATATAGACCCTTTTCAGAGTCTTTCACAAATTGTAAATTTGTGCTTGATACTATTTTCAGTATTACTTGTCTGGAATTATTTTTCTTTAGTCCCTCCTGACGGGAATTCTTTTTTTGACGGGGATTTATTTTTGCTTCAATAGCCAAGGCATTTTTTGCACCAGTTAGTGCATGAATTACTAACAGTATGAATCGTAGAGGTAGAGCCCTGTCAGTAATTTAAATGAGACAGACAGAGCAACAGGCAGACCCTATGCCACCAAAATTCACCAGAGAGCATGTAATATTTAAAAAAATTATATACAAAAAAGCAGTCAAAGCTCTCTGGACCTTTCAGACAGAAAGGATGACGTTATCTGGGCAGTGCAGGCCGTCGGTGGAGTTCTGGGCTCGGCAGGTGGGCTGAGGTGGAGGGTTAGGAGAGTCGCAGTCCTCTGATGTGAGCTCAGCGATGTCATCTGACTGTGTATCGGAAGTCTCCAGGTCGCTCCGGATGCTCTCGGGCTGAGCCAGCGTCACGTCACCGAGCCCCTCTCTGAGCGAGCCTCCTGATGAAAGCCCCAGAGACCCCGAGCGGGATAAAACCCTCCCTCGACGAGAGCTGCAGTCTTGAGGCTCTTCCGCCGAGGCAGCAGCCATGGCACAGGCACGGGGAGCCAGATCCTCCTCACTGGTTAAACACAGATGGCTGGGTTTGGTTTCAATGTCCACCTGAATCTCCAGGTTTGTGCCTTCTCTAAAAAACATGATTCATTTACATTATTAACCGATGACATCAGTGTTTTTGAGTGTTTCAATCCAATTTCTTCAAATACAGCAGCGATATGCCTGAGCTCAAACGTTAGTGTCTTCTATAGTTTTGCTGACAAAAAGTACAAATACCACTGTTTCACAATCTATCTGTAAAAATGAGAGGCGAGTCTATCCTTCAGCGAGACAACAGCATAAACAAGATAAAGTCAAATTAAAAACAGAATCTGATTTGTCATGATCTGGCTGATCCCTAGGGAGGTGGAGTATTTACTTGGTCATTCCTCCCCTCCTGGCCCCACAATGTTTTATGAAGGAGAAGTTCAAAGTAAACAGACTAAGCACACATTGTTCCAACAAAGCACAAATTACATAAAATGTTTGCTTTAAACACGTTTACTGAGTTTACTGTTTGCCACCTGCTCTAAAAAAAAACAACAAAAAAATTATTCCATCGATGAGAGCGTGTGAGAGGATGCGTTGATCAACCGTAATAGTTTAATAGTTCGGTAATTAATAGAAATTAGATTTTAGCCTTTATGTCGACTATCTGTGCAGAGGATATCTGTAATATTGCGGGCAAATCTAAAATCTAATCATATAATAATATTTACATTACATTCAGAAAGAGAGATACCAACAAATATAAATCAGATATATGTTGTAGAAAAAAGTATTAAAATGTGAACACTGTATTATCCCTGTTTACTGAGATAACCCTAGATATGTTGAATCTTATCAGGCTTTTCCCATGACAGCACATTAAATCCAGACCAGACAATGCAACAGCAGACTGATGAGCAACAGTGAATCACACATACCTATCGGGTATGGTGTACGAGGAGGTAATGGATCCCGCCATGCCTCGAGTGCTTGCGCAGTCACTGGCTGCTCCCAAACTTCCAGTCTCTCTGTGTCCACCTTCCTTTCCAATCTCAGTCCCCTGAACCTCCAGCCTGAAACATCGACACAGTTAAATGAGTCTGTTAAACTGACCTGATAGTTTTGAGTGCTCCTCTTATCAACATGTGAAGCAAATGCGCTATATTAAGTTAACAACACACCTGCTGTATTTTCCTGTCCGGGCTCCAAGAGCTCCTCCAGCTAGTGTGTTGAAGTGAGGCGTGTCGACAAGACCCCCGGGGGCCACAGACAGGCCTTCGCTAGGCGAGGTGGTGCTAAGGCCACTCGCTGCTCCCTCTAGACTGCTCTCACCGAGGCTGGGAGACTTCAGCGCTCGCCATGCGTCTGCAACTAAACGAGCAAAGCTGTGTGTTAAACATTGAAAAACTAAAAGCACTATTTGTAAATAACATAAAAATTTTGATGTATGATTATTGTTATTAATATCATTATCAACAAATCTTAACAAATGCTGTTACCTGTAATGGGTCCGTCGTCTTCATCAAAGTCAATCCTGACGCCTCGTCCCTTCCCTCTGCTAACCCCACAGCCACCACCGCGACACAGAGATATTGGCACAACACCATACACGTACGCCAACATGATCGGAACGCCAATACCTAAGAGCAGAAGTGATTACTCACCAAACATGTCTTTACTGATCAGTTTGGAAATAGTTCTTAAGAACAAGCTTTAAAAAACACAGACAATCTTTTTTTTTTAAAGCTCTATCCTTATTTATTATACTACATGTTGTTCCACTCTACTAATTTGATTTGACAACCAGCATGAGGAGTGCTGTTATGTTCTATAACCGTGTTACTGACTGTATCGTTCCACTTGTGTTTGTTTGTCACATAAAATTCCACTTCCTACTTTAAAAATGTTTATTACAGTACTGACAAAACAATCTTTTTTTTTTTTTAATAAGAAAGATCATCAGACGATGGAAAAGGAAGAATGGAGAAAGCTGAGTTCATGTTCACAGTAATAACCGCAGACTTGTGAGGCTTGTGCTACATTGCTTAATTCACAGACTGTACTTCTCCATTCCATTATTTCCATGAAAACTTACCAACACTGACAGCAGCAATAACCGGGGCTGTGATGATTGACAAGGCTACACCGCCAGTAATGGCCAAGTTTCTCCTGTGCTGGGAGTTCTTCTTCCCCTCATAATGAGCATATATCTGTGCCAGGAAGGTAAAAAGAATGATCAGGACAATCCATGACAAGGATACACACTGTGTTTTATAAATGTGCACATCCACCGTGTTACAGGAAGTGTCTAAACAAGACGTCATTTACATAGCACTACCTGATTTAATAGAAAATGAACTGCACTTCAGGAAGTTCCCTATTAGGAAATGCATTTAATAATATTAAATGTATATTTTGTTTAAAGCTATTCCTGTTTATTTATTCCGTTTTGAGTTGATTCTGCTGTGAGAGCGGGACACATCAGAGTTTTTGGTAAATTCAGGGGAAGTGAGACTTCTTGATTATTGGTGAGCTGTGCTCGTCATTTTGGGGGAAAAGTCCAGGGATTTTTTTCTGTTGTCAGAGACGAAACAAGAGAGAGATTCCCGTAAATGAAGTAAAGAAAATAGCTTGTAATGTGTCTATATATAGACTTAATTTTGTTATATAGCAATTTCATATTTACATTTTAGAAAAATCTTATGTATTATATCTCATTATTTTTGTAAGGATTTTTTTAAGCAGCGTTATACCGTTGTTATAACGCTTCAGTAATGTTGGCTAATGTCCTGAAAGCCTGTACTACACAGTAAAATATATCAATCCACACACACCCTACTGTGAACAAACAAGGAAGTGCTCAGCCATATCACTGACAAGAAATCATTTATTATTCAAATGTAGTTCCTGAAATTAGCAAATTCCCACATGTCCTCAATGAACAGAGTTAGTCATGGCTCTAGCATGACAGCAGAGCAGATCAGTGTCTCACCTTCCTTCCTACGTACACCGGGATCCCGATGACCATGGCAGGCACTGCAATACCAGCGATCAGCGTGATGCCAACCGGCGCACCGATCAGAGTGCCAAGCTGCCATAGAATCTTCTTCTTTCGACTCCATGGCTTTTTTCCCCAGAAAGTACAACCTGATGGACTGAAAAAGTAAAAAAAATCACGCCTGGATATGTAGACCATGATTGAAAAATACAAGTTTAAAAAAGTTTACCAAAAGCTATTAAACACTGCAGTGAGATAATGTAGTACCTGAGGTAGTGCAGGTCAGAGATTTCCTTCATACACAGCCAGCAGAACTCACAGCCACACACAGCGCAGGTCATGTGATTACAGCTTCCGTCGTTCATCTTGATGATGTAGGCGCCACATCGGGGACAGGGCTTGATGTCATCAGCTGAGTGGGGA
The DNA here is from genome assembly GCA_028566695.1 of Bagroides melapterus. NCBI lineage: Eukaryota > Metazoa > Chordata > Actinopteri > Siluriformes > Bagridae > Bagroides > Bagroides melapterus. The sequence goes on from JAOTRN010000029.1 coordinate 7,358,314, forward strand.
TTAATGGAGTTAGGTTTATCGTAAGCAGACACACAAAGAGGCTCCTGTAACAAAATAGGCTGAGGAAGCTTCTTCCAAATGACAGTGAGCTTTTTCCAAATGACTTTTTTCAGTGTGCTGTGAACTTACAGCCATAGTTGAAAAAAAAACGTTAAAAAAAAAAAAAAATATCTCTCTATATCTCTCTCAATCTATCTCTCTCACTCTCTAAATCGAAAGAACACACCACAAAAAACCAG
>JAOTRN010000029.1:7388195-7399693 GCA_028566695.1 Bagroides melapterus
TTCATTGTCATGTGTGTGTGTATATATATACACATACATATACACACACACACACGACAATGAAATGTATATATAAATGCAGACTTTCAAAAAAAAAAAAAGTAGTTTAATAATTGTATATTCAATGGCTCCCATGCATAGGCAAATTATAAATTATTACTGTACACATTTCAGTAATGAACACAGTATTTTAATAGTAAAGTAATCTGTACGGATGGCCTCCTAGAGATTATTTTAACACACAAATGACCACTTTCCCCCTTTGACTGACAGGATAATCTCTTTTGCTCTGTTAGCATTCTACACTTTTGAACCATACACCCGGAAGTATATCTGGCAACAACGCATGTCGGCTTTCTTAATATAATAAATACGACCAAGAACTCAGCATAATCACACATGCCCAAAATCGTACAGTTTGGTAGCCTTTGAGCAACGAGTGGAAATTTCAGTTAGTGACTGTCATTCCCAAAAAATGCTGTCACGTGACGCCATTTCCATCATTTCATTGGTGGGCAAAAGGACATAAACCAAGTAATACTTTGCTCACTGTTAACTAGTTTTTAGTGTATTTTTCACCCCCGAAAATATTTTTATATTCAACATATCTGTAAAGCTACAAATGTAAACTGTAGACCTCAGAACAATCTCTGAATGGCTCAGAGGCCAACGCCTTAACCAACCATACACTAGCTAAACAAAGATATGGGCAGTTTGGCTAGCTGAATATTAGATGCATTCAATAGCAACCTATTCTAGTCATTTTTGTTCGTGAGAAAATAGCTACACATTTAACTTTCTATACAGTTGGAGTCATTCGTTAGTTATGCAGCTGAGAGCGTTAACAAGTAGTTAACTGCATTACTGTTTAATTATACCGAATGTTAAACACATAATATTAACAAAGGTACTTACCTCGGTAAAAGGATCCATTCCAGAGTAATTAAATTCTAAACTTAAACTGAACAACGGTGTTTACAACCCGCTTTCCTCACTATAAAAAAAAACCTATCTGAGGACCAATCTTTCTAAACCTTCCTCTGCACGCACACACTGCTGCTGTTCAAAATTTGAATTTCAGCGCTGCTCTCACTGCGCACTCACTAACGGTCACGAATACGTCATCGACCCTCGTGCTCGGCTCGATTTCCATTCAGACACTGTCTACTTCCACTACTCCCTTCAGCGATGGAATGCGTGTCGCATTTTACGCAAACCTGTCAAATGTTGATCGAATATTCACATATATTGAAATATTAATTCTAAACGGTTTCATGATATTAAATCAGCGCTACATGTAATATTTCCTACTTAAAGGGATTAGGGAAATAAAGGACGCATTTGAGTCACGCGCCATATTGATATGGAAACCATATTGCCACATCTCCAAGGCGTTCCTAAAAGCCAGTTTGTGTTTGAATGTTGGTCGTGAATTATTTCCTAAACGATGAAAGCTGCATCGCAGAAAGTAAGTAACAGAAGCAGAAAAGTATAATCCGCTTTAACACTACAAGCTATATAAAAGACGCAATCGCACAACTTGGAGCAGATGAAACAATAGCTAGTTTGACTGGAAGCAAGACAGTGTGGGTTAAAAATATATTATAATAGAAAATAAATTTAAAATTACACATCAGTGAGGAAAAAATGTTCCTGACTTTTACAAGGTAATTATTTTAGCTTTTCTTTCTTTCTTTCGTTCTTTAATAAAGTGGAATATATGAATTATGTTGTGTAACGTTTATGTAGTACAGCAATTTGTGCCCATCACTTGTGAGGTTGCCAATATTTCTTATATAGGCATTAGAGGATGAATTACCCTTAAAACAAACAAGCTATATGTCATTCACTAACAAATATTGTAACTTTGTTCACTACTGGAAAATAATCACCACCAGTGATTATATTTTCTAAATTACTCTACAGCACACTGTCAGTTTTTATGTGATGTTGTTGGGGTTTACTAAGTTGTTGCAGTTATGTAGAAAAGATACAATCATAGTTACACCTCATTAAATTAAGAAACTTTCTATATATAAAATTAATAACATGCAATGAGTGTTTTTTTTTTTTTTTGCTTAAACCTATGACATATTTGACAGGTTCTACAGTACTGGCACGTCTATGATTATTTGGGGAAGCCTTCAATGTAGATAATAAAAACACGGTTATGACTGCAAGGTAGAACACTTTTACAAGGGATCTCAAAACCTTCTCCATGTCAGATCAGTTTGTACCTCCCCTCGCCTGATCTTGCCTAAAGTAGATTTCAAACACCATCATCTCATCAGGTTGGTGCATGTTGAGTGCATTCTTCAGCAGAAACAAGTCTGTGTAAGATTCATATACACTAGAAGTGCCACTGCAACACACTAGGTCTTCCTGGAATGTGTCTGGTTTCATTATCTGGCAATTAGTAGAATTTATGAATTCACTTCATTTACCCCTGGACATATAGTACAATGTATTGGTAGTTTGTTCATTTTTTTTTTTTTTTTTTACATTGTTCAACTGAGTTTTTAGTTTACTGCAGAAACCAAACATTTGTTGATACTCATTTAAGAAAAGATGTCACCTATAAACTGAAAAACCTACCCTTCCTCTTATTCTCAGACGATTTTAAGGAAAGTCCAGGAACGTTTTAGTGGTAAGCAGATGGGAAAAATATGATCTCAGCAGGCTATTCCAGTAGATGGTGCTACAGACACAAGTACTACAGCCAGTACAGACACTGTTGAAACCATTCTTCTCTTCTACTGCTCACTAGCAGCACTGAAGCAGAGATATAAAAGCACAATTGACAAATATACATGTCAGTAAACACTCTCTCCCATTAAAATAAAGTTTTGGATAGTATTCCATTTTCTCTCTCTTGCCTACATAGTGCAAGTTATATAGTTCACCTGAAATATGATCCATCATTTGCATAATGTTAGATCTTAAACAGACAGAAATATTCACATGAACAAAGCATAAAAAACACATAGTTTCATGATATAGTTCATATCAATTGTTTATTCATTTTTAAAAACAAGATGGGGCTCTTTTCAAAATGTGGGCAAAGACTTATAAAATAAGAAAAAAAAAAAAAAATCCCATCTGTCATTTCCTTGAGTGTGCCTATGGGCTGAACAATAGGGTCACAGCAACAGTGTATGTACAGTCAGGCCTACAGCAAAGCCTTTAACTGACCCACTACTAAAGAGTAAGCATACATGGCAATTGAAAAGTACCTAAATCAAGCCATTCTCCTCGGTGTGTGTGTGCGCACGCTTGTAGAATAGTCCTAAAGAATGATTGCTTTTCTAAATTGGACTGAATATTGCACTCCCCAGAGATTCAGAAAACTAAAATGAAAGAACATGGCTCTGTAAAAGGGGGAAAGTGTCCTGGCCCCAACCATACGCCTGACAAGACTCGATAATTATAGTGAATAAATACAGTTGACATTTAAGACCCATCCTGACCCTAAATTAAAAGTGACTTCAGAAAATGGAGAAAATCGCTCTTTTGGTCCTTTTCAGCAACTAAAAAAATTGTTTTAATAAAACAAGTTATTATCTGAATTTTTGAAAATTGTGTATATCCTTTTGTCCAATTATAACAGCAATGTTCAATTTAATCACAACCAACAGCATTACACAAACACACATCTTTTCATAATAGTTAAAATAATTCAATTTAGGATAATGGAGAATAAAAAGTTTTCCCATGATTGGACATTGGGAAGTTATGAGGAATTGCTGTGTGTTATATTCATGACTGGTACACTGGTAACCAGGAGGCAGCCATATCTGTGTGCTTTGACCTCTCTCATTCATTCAGCTGGTGAATCCACAGATCAGGTTTAATTTGTTACATCTCGGTATTTCGATTAGTCATGACTCAGAATATTAACCCTCACATTAATTACCCACAGCTTGCACTAGGTACATTTTTTCCCATTAGTTGTGTACAACTGGCACATTACTGGATGCAGCAGTTGTGACCGTTGGCATCTTTGAACCGCAGGCGCATCTTAGGTCTGTATTTTTCGAGGTAAAGAAGCTGTTTGGAGTTGAAGGCTCCACGTCTCTTTCTGAAAACACAACAGACGATGGGTGAGTGGTGAAGCCAAGAAATGAATAGTACCAATAAAAAGGTTCTGTTAGTGAACAGGTGTTACATACTGCCGGATAAACTGCACTGCATCCTCATACTTCATCCCACTCTCAATCAGGGCCAAGGCCACAAGTACAGGTGCTCTATAGGAAAAGAAAAACAATAACATTATTTATTTATTTCGGCACAATCCACAAGTAAGTCTGAGCTGACTTCGGTCCCTTAATGACAATAATTTAATAATGTGGGCTGTGATTTCCCCAACTGTCAGAGTAAAAATCACACTCTGCTGGGCTATGCTTTGCACAGCAGCCATATAGAGAACCTCTGCAAACAATATCACAAAAAAGTTACATATATTCATTTATCTGAAAAGCACAAATGCAGTGATAGTATTTGGTTATCACTAAAGGTGTGTGACGCAGGAGGAGTGTTTATTTTTCATAAGAGCAGACAACTAGGAAGCTAATGGTAACAAGGAACATACTGGACATTGTAGACTGCTCAGCCTCCTGTTTACATTCATTCACTTTTATTCAGTTCATTGTTATTTTAGTATAGTTTACTTTTTGGTTTAATTTGCTAACAGAATTAACCAAGTTCTATACATGCAAAAGGACCTAGAGTGACAAAAAACCCCAAACAAACAGAAATGTCCACACACTTCATTTTGTCAACATATTAACAGCTACAACACTGATCAAAGTAAACAGAAGTGAAAGAATGGGGGCTCTTGAAAGCTTAAAGAAATACAAAGTGTTTTAGGCTCTCCATTAAGTAAAATATGGTTCCACCCATAGTCTGTTAGCTTCACTCCACCATCCATTCAATAATCTCCCAACTATTTCATTTTAAATCCATCAATGGGTAACCTCGGGGTGGGGTTTACTTGTTTTGACAGTGAAACACGGTTTCACACCTGTTAGATCGGTTCAGAGTCTGAATCAGACCGAAACTGACACTTGGCTTGGTTTGTACAGCTGAAAATGCACAGGGTGTAAAATTCACTTCTCCCATTCATTGGTGAGAAATATGAGCATATCAGCATAAGCCACTAGGAACATGCAAAGAGATGTTTTCCTGTTTCTGTAAAGGTTTTATTTACCGGCCCAATCCTGCAACACAGTGCACGGCAATGCAGCATCCTGGTTCATCACGGAACTTGGTCTTCACCAAATTTAGCCAATCATCAACAATCTGAGTGGGGGGTGGAGCTCCATCATCAAAGGGCCAGTCCTGTATGGAGGGAAAACACATGCGAGCAAATATGAACAACTCTATTTCATAAAGCATACCCGTTCTGAAACACCAGAGAATTAAATAGAACTGAGGTCTGCATGTGCTCAATGATAAGTGTGTGCTGTGAAGTACTTCCTTTTAAGCAGATCTGAAGAGTTACAGAGAAGGGCCCAGGAGTCATCTCTGAGCTAGAAAAGAGACAGAGATCTGCCAACGTCCCCCAGGGCAGAGCAACAAAGAGAAGTAACAAATAGGAAAATGTAGGCGAGAGAGAGAGTTTGGGCCAAAAGAGGAGGAGGTAGTCCAGTGATTAAAAGATAATCAGGCTGGGAAGATGAGATCAATAAGGACAGGGAGAAAAAAGGAAGAGTGAAAGATAACGAGTCATGGGGCTTTGAGTGGGAAATGGAAACAAAAAAGGAGGCTGGGTGAGCACTGTGAGGCAGGACGTATCGAATTCACTAAAGTGACGCACAAGACTAATGTCATCTGGAGGGAGGAGTCCAGTTTACTGATAAATTCATTGTCGAAACATGGCCTTGCAGAGAAATCAGTTATTGCACGAGTGAGAGAAAAAAGAAAAAAAAAAGAAAAGGAAAGAGTTTCGAAAGGGTGGCCTCCCTACTATGTTCCCAATGAACTGAAGTTTCTGCTCACTGCCAGCTAAAACAAGTTCACTCTCTTTACTTTATGCATCCCTGTATTTTTTCTCTCTCGCTCTTCCCTCTCCCATTCCCCCACCACCCCTGCCCACAAGCTGCAAAACACACTCTGGTATTTTCATATGGTACAACTCTTATCCTTGTTTTTATCATTCTGTACAAATACGTAGATGACAAGCCTGATATCCATGGAGTGAAGAATATTTGTACCCTCTGCTTAAAAGGAGTTTAATAACTGTTCCAAGACCCAGTGCTCTGTTCTTTCCTTCCATACTGCATTGCTTTTATTAATTTCCAGCAAATTTATGTCGTTTTAATTCCTAAATTTGTTTAGTTGGGTCCTGAATAAATAACATTTTCAGAAAAACAGAGAGAAGTTTGCTGAGCTCGGTCAAACATTTATGGGATTACAAGAAAGGGTTGGAAATTTCCACCTTTAAAAAAAAGTTGCTGGTTTCTTTCTTAATTTAACCATATAGCCAAGACAGAGAGATTCTGACTTTTATAACTTCCACAGCTGTCTAAATGTTTATTCATGACACCCTTTCAAAACAGGCACAAAAATACAGACTGTATGTGACACCATGATAGTAGAGAGCAATTTACAATCTGGCAGTTGACAAAATAAGGAATAAAATAGTCCATGGGAACAGATGTTTACAATCTGTGCTGGAACAGTATAAAACATTCATGACAGGATAATTGTACAACCTCATCAACCTCAAATCATCATGGTTCTTAGTATATCCCAGAGTAAAGGCTCCACCCCAAGCCAAGGGAAAAAAGGAATAACATAACACACTAGGCTTAACTGTCTTTGCCTGACTGCATTCTTCTCCCCGGTTCCTCTCTCATAGCTACCTAACTATACAGATGCATCACAGCCAAGCATGACTTGCACTTTTACAACAGAAGCTGGCCACCATTATTTTGTGATATTTATGAAACCAGCACAAATGTCATATTCTGCATAGCATAGCTCAACATCATTTGCACTACTTCAGAGTCTTCATCTAAATTCCTCACCAGAAACCTGTATGACTGCAGCTGGTCTGAAACACTGAATTGGATGCAGGTTACTGCAGTGTGAACTGAAGGATGGAGGATTTGAAAGATATGACTGCTTCCGGTAGCGCTTACTTTCACTTTGTCCAGAGTCAAAACTGTCAATACTTGTGACCCAATAGAAACCAAGTGGGTGGGACTAGTCTCATGGGTTGGATTAAGAACGTGCCGCTCTTTCGTGTTTTCTTAATGTGTGGACTGGCACTCATCTGAGGGGAATTCTACCTGAGCGTGCATTCAAAAATGTTTGTGTAAAATTCACACGAGGAAATACAAAATACACAGAAGGCTAATCTGTACAAGGCTGGATTCATTTATGTGATTTATTATGGGTTCTGATTTGATACGACTGAATTAAATGAGTTATTGTTGCTTTTTAAATCAGAAAGAAATTTGATTCCACCTGTTTGTGGCTCTCATGTACAGATCAACATAAAACAATTAATTGTTGGAGACACTACACACATTAAGTACAAACATTCTTTGCATATTAATTAAGGCTGGGGGGATCCTGAGTATGTACCCATTGTGCCTTTAGTGTAGATAAAGTGCACACAGATAGTCAAATGTACATAGATTACTCTCACAGTAGAGACAGAGGAATGGGGGGTTATGATATGATACAAATAACATGATAACGGAAGAAAAGAAGCCTCAATCATAAGAGTCATTATTAACTACTTTACTTTTAGGTATTTATTTTAGGTTGCTTGCTGCACCTGCACTGAAACTCCTTTAAGGGGCCACTGTATAACAACTGTATGTTACAACAGTGCTTACTTTATTGCTGCTCTTGTACAGACCTGTATACTGGAAGAGGAAATGCTGACAGTGGTTTGTGCAGACAATGCACACTGGCTGATACCACCGAGTTATATGACAGAACACTACACTACTGTTTTACTGAGCCTTAGACCTCCTCAGGATTTTCCCTGCTTGAGGGGGTTTATATAAGACAGCAAGCCAGAGTTAGTCAGTGTATCTTGAGTGAACGTTTTGTGTGTGTTCAAAAGTAATTTGAATGTGCAAGAGACTATGGTAATAGACCTGAACAACAGTACTTACCAGGACCTGGATGCCCTCCTTCTCCACGGGCGCCTTATCGTAAGTGGCCTCGCACACACGCACAAGTGTGTTTACCTCAAATTTCTTCAGTTCCTTGAACGCAGAGTCAGAGGAGCACAGGTTACTTCCTTGTGCCTCACACACATACACACCCACTTAGAGGAGGGTCAACACACACACCCTTACCTCTGTGAACTTGTTGAGTGTTGAGTTGGTAGGGTTGTGCGTGATGAGGAATCTCATGCACTCGTAGGTAATTTCAACAGCGGCAGGGCGGTTCATGTTGGCAAGACGGCTTTAAAACAGTAATAAAAACGTTTGATTCCTGTTCCTTAAAAACACTTTGGCTCAGATTCAGCAAGGACTTTTATTAAAAATAAATAAAAAAAAAAAAAGAAACAAAATGAGCGTGGGTGAGATGGAGGGCACTGGACTACAAAAAAAACTAAAAAATAAATAGAAAAAAAAAAATGGAGGATGGTCTCGTCCACAGTGCACAAATGAAGTATAAACAGGATGAGTGAAAAGGTAAAAAATAAAATAAAATAACAAAACAAGAGAGACTATCCTTCAGTCATCTAATGAGACAACTGTAGATTACCCCATTCAGGAGAGGTGTTTTGGATTGACTGTAGAGACAGAAAGTGGCAGGGGAGGGAGAGAGAACTTGTTTGCGCTCAGGCTGAGGACTACGCGTAATCCCAGGGGGATTCAGGAGAGACAGGCAGGGCTCAGAGCTAGCTGTCAGGGGGGTTTCTGGGTAGCGTAGTCCCGTGGGGGGCTGATGATTCACTTGTTCACAATGCTGAGGTGCTGAGCATGGCAGAAGTCTCCACTCACAAACGCCATAAATGTGCGGCCCGGATCTGCACGGAAATACTGTCAAGAGAAGAAAAACAAGAAGAGAAGTCAAGCTCTCAAACATCTTTAAATCAATGTTTGCAAATAGCAGCTTTCAAAATACATATTATATTATCTAAACTTTAGATCTATTTAAGTATATAACATCTAATTCAAACCAGCGATGAAACACGATGCCACAATTTTCCTGAATGTCATTTCTAGAAAAATGCTAGACACTAGTGATTATACTTTCATTGTGCTTCATTATAGGTGCCCAAACTCGGACATAATCATCAGGTTTTTTAAGGGTGGTTAGTGATTTTGGCCTTTATTTTATTTCAGAATCCCCAAGTGTTATATTCTACATTGCATTTCTGACAAAACCAAACATAATTAGGTTCCTTGCCTAAACAATTAAATGTAAACTTGTTAGGAGGTGAAGGGTACATGCCACATACCAATATCCTTTTAATTAAAAAAAATAAAAAAAAAATTAAAATCAGCATGTAAGGGTTCAAAAGCATTACTGTTCGATATGAAAATGTGCATCACAGCAAGCAACACTATCTATAAAAATCTACATATAAAAATTGTTACTTTGCTCTACAAATGAGTAATATCGATCTCACTGACATTTCTGTGGAGCTGAACAGAGTTAGTAACTTTCCCCTCATTACTAATTTGATTACTGTATAACCAATCACAGGATTTTGCAGACCAGATCTCAGAGAGGGTGAAAAAAACAATGTTATATTTGCAAATACCACAATATAAATCGTGTTCTTTCATTTTCTACCTCTTTCAGCCTTTGCTCTGATGCATCGCATTTTGTGCCCAGTAGTACGAAGTATACTGGTTTATTTCCATAAACAAAGTGTTCAGTACTTAATTGAAATTTTAACTTAAAAAGTATTACAACCGTTATTCTGGATCAACCATCATATCACCCAACAGATACAGGGAGGGAAAAAAAAAAAAAAAAGGAATAAATGAAAAAACAAAATGTACTAGGTTTGGAAAAGAGGACGAAAGCTGCTGTTTCACACTGTTTACTATGTGGAAAAAGAAACAAACTAGTGAACTACAGACATAGCACAAAACATGTACTGTGTGAAAGTTGTCCAGTCATTCTTGGCCTTTTGGACACAATTCGCAGACAATAAACATCTGTGAAAGAACTTCAGAGAACCTGGGTTAGACTGTGACCTTATAATTCACAGGAGAAAGGGTGGACTCAAAAAGTACTTCCAAAACAGGCCACTGAATTATCAGCCCACAGTCAAACAGATCATTTTAAATAGATGCTAAGGTACAAGGTCGTGTGATTGGGTCAAAGGAGACAGAGCGAACAAGACCTGGGCTAAGAAAATCAAGAGAAGCATTCTCAAACGTGCAACAAAGGGCCCCACTAAGCACTGGTTCAAAGAGGATAACTGAGCCTAATGTATTCCCACAGGGCAGCAGAGACACAGCACAAGACATACTTTTACAGTACACACACACACTACACTATACTTAGGCAAATTAATAGGGTCATCAGGAACACTTTTACACAGCATACTTGAGCTTACCAACCAGTAAACAGGACTGCAGCTGTTTAGCCTGAACCTTTAAATAGTTCTTCTGATCTGCTGGGAAAGCTTGCAAATCAAGCTGCCACATTTGCAAGCCTTCCTGTAATTACACTTCTACACTGCACAGGTGGAGAAGCAAGTGATGTGTGCATGAAGAGAAATGATATGTCTTTGTGACAAAATGAAAGTTTCAGAAGTAACACATGATATAAAGTGTAATGCTAACAAGCTTTCGAACGCACTGATGAGTCCTAACAGATGATAAACAACCACGTTATAAATGTATCATGTTATTTCGTGTTAAACAACCTGAGAGTAGCTGTGCCTCAGACTAAGCATTGCGAGATGCTTTTCTGCTCACGTCGGATGTAGAGTGGTTATTTAAGGTAACTAGACATACTTCCTGTATGCTTAAACCAGTCTGGCCAGTCTCTTCTGAACTCTCTTCTCAAATATGTTATAGTTAGTTTTCTGTAATCCTCAATTTATTTCCCAAGTCACAGTGCAAATAAAATACAATTCTGCGTTATATAAAACAACAATCACCCCAACCAAATAAAACCCATCAAGATGTATTCTAAACATTCTTATCATGATTATGCTCTCTGATAAGACCGTAGCATATGCTTTTCATTTTATTAAAAGTATATAATTACCAGTATATTAAAATATGTGCAGCTTCCTTCTCTGAACTAAACCGGAATGAAAAAATTTTAAATAAACATTTGATGCAGGTGTTTATCAGTGCTGTTAGCAGAAGACGCTTTCCGGTGAATTACCTCCACCCCCTCCCTCTCAGTATCAAGGCAGACCCCCTTGAGGTGCCACCTTGCCAGACACACACACACAAACACACACACACACACACACAGACACACAGACACACACAGACACACCCCAGCTATATGCTGCATGAACAGACAACAAAAAAAGTGAACTTCTCAGAAAT
>JAOTRN010000029.1:7428233-7442458 GCA_028566695.1 Bagroides melapterus
CACACACACACACACAAAGAAAAAATTACATTGGATCACCTTGGTGTCCCTCAACATCAAAAGTCCCACAACATCAAAATTGTCACATCATTTTGGGGACTTTTGGGCCCCATAAAGAGATTAGAACATTCCCTCTCACACCCACACGCACCTATGCTCATGTAAAACATCAATATACACAGCGATCCCAGACATTACTTTTCAATCCAACTATTCCACATTTCACCTTCAGTCATGAGAAAAGACAATAAAGGCATTTTACTTAGCCAGTAAACATTTTTAGAGACAGATAAATGACTGTGGAAGGGAAGTTGGTAATCTCCTACTGAGACGAACTTTGTTTTTGGTATTTGTGGAGAAACATCATTAAAGCAGATGAAAATACAATCCAGGTGTTACCTTAAGACAAGACAGCTTAGCTCACAGGAAACCACGACAATTCTTTCCTATTTTGCAGGAAAAGTGGAAAAAATTGTGTGTAAAAGAGCATTCACAATCAGAAACGGATGTCTGGGGTTCTTAATAATACAACGGATGAAGACAGAAACAATTTCTAACAATTTAACCTCTTGTGCTTTGTTTCAAACTTTTGCTTTTTATCCAGTAGTCACATTATTATATTATTAAAATATTATAAGAGTGAGGAGTGAAAATGTTGACGTGTTCCTTAATATTTAAGAGGTCAATAACACTTTAACAGGTCAACGGTCAACATGCACACACACACACACACACACACACACACTTCCATTAACCTAATGCAAGAGTGAATAATTACAACAAATTACAAAACTAACAGATATTCATATCATTGTTTGGACATTTGATAGTGTGAGTGTTTATATTTGAAAGTATCTGACCATCACACCCAATCACCCAATCATCTACCACAAAGTTTGAAGCACACAATTGTCTAGAATGACTTTTATTCTGTAGTTTAAATAGTTAAATAGTACTGATACAAACATGTTCTAGCATGCTAATGCTCACGCGTGTGAACAAAACAAGCTCCCTGAAGACATGGCTTGGCAACATTAGAGCAGAACTTGACCCAACACCACTGAACACCGTTGGGATGAACTGGAATGCTGTCTGAACAACAGCCCATCTCTTCTAACATCAATGCCAGATCTCACTAATGCTCTAATGGCTAAATGATCAAATCTCTACAGCCACACACCAAAACCAAGTGAAAAGCCTTCCCAGATGAGTGGAGGTTATTATAAATGAGAAACGGGCACAAAAACTGTAATAGGATGTTCAACAAACACATAGGTGTGAGCCATATAGTCTAAAATCTTGGTAACTTGCTACCACCCCATGCCCCCCCACTAGTCCTCCATATACTGTGGCAAAACCAGCAGATAAAGCTCTAACCACAGCCATATTTCCCCTCAAAATGAAGTCCAAATGATCTTACTTTATACAAAAACATCCAATTTTATTCATATTTGTTTGTCCATTTTTTAAACTATAGCAAATGCTTGAAATAAATAATCAAGGCTAAAAATGTTAATAATCTAATTAAAGGCAAGAAATTAAGCAGTTGCTATCATATGCGAGATTACTATTTTTTTCTAACTTTAATGTATAACTATAACAGACTCAGCTGGGTTTTCGTGCATGACCTCAGCGCTGGCTGTACTTTGGTCAAACGGTCTATGGAGTGTGTTGTCTGTCTTTCCTCAGACTCAGACACAATATGATCCTCCTGTCCTTTTCTGCCTCCCCCATTAACATGCTCTGTTTTTCCCCTTATGTCTCTATCATTTTCTTTCCCTCTTCTTTTACTCCATGAATTTTTGAAGTAGAACTATCTAGATTACCTCTAACCCTCTCTTTTCATTCTGTCTCTCTCTTCCCCTCCAAGCCGACCTTACCACAGCAGATTGCCTGTGTGAATGCTCTTATTGTGGGTTGCCAAGGCCTGATGAAGCAGAGGCCCCTTTTCTGCTCATGTCTCGGCCTTTAAACGCTGACTCGTGCTGGCTGCTCATCGTGCACATTTTCCTGGGGTTTAAAAGGAAGGACAAAGACAAATGAACAGTTAGCTGTATAAAAGGATTGATGGATGGATGCAGGAGGGAAAGTAGGAAGTGTGCGGCTTTGGTACACAGATGTGCTGTTCAAAGAATATAATCAGCTGGATATGTTTTGTCTCCACAGCTTTGTGCCATGGCTTCAATGTGGATTGACAAATGGGTAGCCTTACTTGTCCATGTGGGTGGTACTTGTCAGTGAAGTTAGACTTATATGCAATGCCAAGCTCCCTAGACCATTTAATAGGGAAGTAAATGCACATAACTTTGTATAATGTAGCTTTGAGGCTCCAGAAATATGCAAGCTAAGATTACCTTGTGATCCATGTAGCAAAGAGGTGTATTTCATCCTGCCAGGACTGTGAAAAATGCAACTAAGCAATGGTTTGCAATAGGTAAAAATATATGTTGTAACAGTATGTTTGTGTTTTCTGTTACTAGGTGACCTGGGGTCAATTCTTCATTACTTTCAGAATTAAACATGACATCTTAAATTCTGTGAACAAAGATTAGTCTGTTCTGGGGTTAATACATTTTGTGCATGTTTTTTATTTTGTGGTTTGCATGAGTGCAGACTCAACCATAGCCTTGACCAGTCACCTAATTTAGGCTGATTAAGCTTGTCAGTTAATTGTAAATTAACTGTATACCTAACTGTCTAAATGATTTTATTATTTATTACAGAAAAGAAACATGAAGAAATTTCATGAAGTAATACAACCAAAATCCTAAAACATCTTATCTATAATGACAGCTAGTTAGACATAGCAAATGAACTTCTTGCTCTAAACATTAAACATTAGTATCTCATTGCAGTAGCCCTTTCAAAGTTGCAAAATATAATTATATTCATCAACTGAAAAAGCATTTAACATTGACTAGTTTTAGCTACATCTGTTCAACACATATTTCTTATCTATGCCAATTCGTAGTTATATTATTTGGGTCAAAACAATAACAATAAAGCTGCTCGTTCGGCAAAGAAAAATATCCATATGTTTCTACCAAAATGCCTGCACAAATTGCACAAAACAAATAAATCTATAAAATGAAAGTCTGAATTTTGCAGACTACTAATTTTGCAGACCTACCCAGATCTGTGCATTTCCAGTGAACAATGTAAAATAATTTGTTACCATATAAGTTCCCTCAGAAATAGAAAATCTTACATAATCCAAAAACTTAATGACCTTTCATAAGTTGGAAAAATTAAATACTGTCTGTGACAGTATTTTCCAGAAGGACTGTATGATTTTTGACACCTAAATAAATTGTACAGTTAAGGGGTTTATAATGTCATAACCTGTAAGTATATTAAAACATGGGCCTGAAGACAAAAATGCTTAGATTGCGTCTCTTGACCATGGAGTCTCCACCCTGATCCATTTCAGACATGTGCCATGACAAACACAGTCCTTTCTCGTCCTCTCTTCAATGGGCCAAGACACAATGTAATCCCCAGGTATATAATTCACAACCTGGCTGTCAGCAAGATTTGTCCAAACTCCTCAATGGGAATGGAGGTAAGTGCAAAGGATTAGAATTTAATAATATCCAGGAAATCTTTGTGAAATCCCCATGAACAGAATTAAATATCTCAGTATTCAGACTGGAGACTGCAGGCTCAGAGAGAAAGTTGTCCAGCCTAAGTAGAGGATTCAACCTACAAGCTTGATCAGCCAAGACATCAACACACTGGCTTTAACAGACCAAAATCTCTTCTCATCACTGTCTTCTGAAATGATGTGAGAGGAATTCAACATAATGTATAACACTGTCTTATCCATGCCTGTGGTAACAGAATAAAGGCTTGGCTTAACTTTTTCTACTCCCAAACATCCCTATAATAGAATTCATGCAGGATGCTAAAGATGTCTCTGTTATATTTACAGAGATGTTTCTATAGGGTCCCATTACACCTTCAGTGAAGATCTTAGAAATACAGAAGCCCAGCTGCTTCCCCATCTGACAGAAATTAATGTACCGTAAATTATAGCACCACACTGTGAAGTTTATTTTTTGAAATCGGTCTGTGTGGTGTGTGCGTGCGTGAGTGCATGTGTGTCTTTGTGTATACACGTGTGGTTGAAAAAGTGGATGAGAGTATGTCTTGGGTATTTTGACTATGTGGGAATGTGTTAAGCAAACTTTCAGTGGTCTCCATTGAAAGCACACATTGGCCATTGAATAAAGCAGCATCAGTGTTTCATGTCAATCCATTATATGGTGAAAAGTCTTTTGTTATTTGCCAGGAAAATGTAGAGAGACTAATTTGTCAAGGTTTAGTTTAAACAAACATGCAGTAACAATTGTTGGGACAACATTAACTCAATAGAGACCATATGGCCACATACCATTTTGGGAAAAATCCTGCTGTTACTTTAAAGGGGTCAGGTAATATGAAGACTTCTAGAAGTCTCAGAATCTCCTAGAATGTGTCATTATTGTCCTGGTCACAAGCAGTCAAGTCTCTCCTCTGCTGAACCTAAGATTTGTTTTTTTTTTCCATTTAAGGTTCACTAAATAGGTGAAACTGAAACAACCCATTAGGTTTGTCACCAGGACAAAAGTCTCGAGCTGGACCTTACAACTGGAAGTGCTATGCTCCCTTGGGGAAGTGTCCCACACTAGGCCTTACTGTTCCAACTTGGACTACTGTCCAGCTTTCAGAAAGCCTCAACAATCAGTCAAAAACACTTCTCACTCATGGAATTGAGTGTAGCTTTGACTTGGCAGAGACATTTTCTCTATGGAGAGTGTTTTGCGTCTCCAAATTGTGAGCCTTCCTGGAATAACAATACTCGGGAGGAATTTCACCTACTTTGAAACCGGAGGACGTAGGAACAAATATCTTCAAGGGAAAGGTAGGGGGCAGCACTTGCACCTTTAACTTAAGGGAATAGCAAGTGGAGCTCCAGTATCATAATTTGCATGATAGACAGGACAAATACTAATACAACTACTACTACTAAATTGTAATCATTAATTCATTAAAATTATTATTATTATTATTATTATTATTATTATTATTATTATTATTATTATTATTTAACTGCTTTACAGACCGTTCATTTCATTTTCATTTCAACTGTAACATTCTGTTTATGTTTCAATATTTCAATATTTATATATTTTAAGGCATTAATGTCAATTTATTTTTCTAGTAAGAAAATTATGATATGTTTTTTAATGTAAGACCCGGCCAACTGATTAAAGTTACATTTGAGTGTGTGCCCGGGCGTGTGTGTGTGTGTGTGTGTGTGTGTGTGAGAGAGAGAGAGAGAGAGAGAGAGAGAATGTGTGTGTGTTAGAGAGAACCAGACAGACAAAAGTCCTCCTGTGAGAGTACAAAGTGTTATGGTGTCTGCACAGATCTTGGCCATTTAAAGTGATTTACTGAATATTGTGATTATGACAGACAGGAGAGAATTACAGGGAGGGAATATAAAATTTGGATGTTTATGAATTTGATGGGTTGGAGCTCGTGGAGTTTCCATTTCGACAAAATGTGTTTCTTTATTTTCTTGTTTTTGAAGAAGGAATTTATAACATAGTTCATAGGTATTCAACTAAAAGATAGCTGTGTTGTTTGCTCTGTAAAAAAAATCTAAAAGAATAAAACCTTTAGTAGATTTACTGAGGTTTAGAGAATGTGTTAAGTTAAGAGATGCTCATGACAGTATTCAGTGTGCTGATTAACTGAAATCATTTACTTGTTTTGAAGTGCTCTGTCTAGACTTTGCAGGTTATGGGAAAGGTCCTGGATTCACTGGAGTCTCATTTAAAGTCTCCAATCTACTCTTGGCTCTCCTAGCATTCTTATGCTGTTTGTTTATACAATGCCTTGAAACCCTTCAGTTTTTTTCTGCTTCCAAATTTACTAGTCCTACAGGAATACAGTGAAATATGTGCATTCAGAGCCAATGGTCTATGCATAGGGTCTGTGCCAATGGTTTATGCCACCAAAAGAATTACAACCTCTAATGAAAATCAAGTGAAGTTATAAATGTGCAGTCACTATTATATTACTCAATAATCATATAACATCATTTCCCCAGCACATGTGGCAAACTTGCACACCATTAGCTGCATAATGCAGTACATGCTTCTCTGACACACTGAAAAAAGAGGATAAAGAATGAGATGATAACTCTGCTCAACAATGCTTAAGCTCACATGAACAATAAAAACTGCCATAGCCAAATTACTAACAATCAAAGAACATATCAAGAACAGATTTTTAGGCGAATTTCAGTGCTTCTGAAATTGAGGTTAAAGAGACAGCGAGGCTTCACTTTATTTTTTCATCTCCAGATGTGCTTCAACTATGAAGTTGAGGTATTGGTGGTTGGGTATAAATCTAGTCCAGGCCTGGATGCTCGAGATGTGTGCCTCTTTGAAGAGGGATTAACTCAATAGTTCCTTCCTCAGAATTATAGCATAGTCAGAGTTGTGTTGTTTTCTTTTATTGGCTTCTTCCATGTTTTTCCTATCGTCTTACTTTTGTCACTGACCTTTTTCTCATTTGGCTGATGCTTTTATAGAAAGTGACTTAAATTGAGACAGGATACAACCTTTTCTTTATGAGATTTGACCTCATAACCTTATATTATGACTCTAAGGCCCTTTGTCTTAGCCACTAAACTAAACTTTGGCATTGTAGCTTTATTGATACAGATCTTGTGTGGTAATTCAGGATCTATCATAATGCAATAAAGGGGAGTTTTTCTAAGCATAAATAGCATGCAAGGCTGGAGGAAACATCCTGTCCTAATTGTCTCAAAAACCTTTCGAAGAGGCAGAATAAGAATCATTTTCACAACTGTTCCAGTCATAAACACATGAGAATTAAAGCACATTATGGGTAATGGACTGTTAAAGCGTCTGGGACTCACTGAAACTGTCTGGGCTGAAAAACATACAAAATAAAAAAATCTGAGTTTAACGACATTGACTATGCACAGATAATTACATCCACCAGAACCCCATTTCCGCCTGTTCACTCGCATTCCTGTATGCATGCCAAACCCCAGTAAAACCCTGAGCGAATTTAGTCATGGCTAGGTTATACACAATAATGCCTGCCGTGATTATCATTAGCTGAAATACACAATTACGTTTGTCTACCTTGTAGTGTATTTATAATCAGTTCTCTATAGAAGGTGCATTTATATGTTATGCTATTAAATAAATGAGAATATGTAAAAGATTTTTTAAAGGATATTAAAAAGTTAAAACTTTAACTTTAAAGCTGTATTTGGTTTGTTCCTTTGTGGGAACTTTTATAAGCTCTGATTATAGAGTGTTTCACTATCAGGAAGGCTTGTGAGTCGAGCTAGGGATCACTAAACGACCCGTTTTCTAAAAACATTATTAATGTTTTAACCAGGACTTTTACATGTATCAACATGGTCTTAATAAAATGACTGTGGTTTCCTTAAGCCATGCATTTCTGGCATTTAGCTGTGGACTGGTAGAAAGGCAAATATGCATATTACTCATTAATTTCCAGTCTCAAACCACAAAGACTATAATTTCCAGCAACAAAGATGTAATCAACAGAAAATTAAGATGAATCTGAGTCAAGGAAGATAAGATGATGGTGGATAAGTTTGTGTACATGAAAACTTAGTTCAGACCTGACCCCAAAAAAAACACTATTGTGAGTGGGAATGTCTGGCTCAAAGATTGTGAGCCTCTGTAGGGTGGGCAACTTTATACTGTTATGATTAAAAACAAGCAGTAGTGAAGGAGAGCATGTAGGCGAGAGAGAGAGAGAGAGAGAGAGAGAGAGAGCACTGTTCTGTAAGATGGTACTGTTTGGGCTGCTGTTTCCAGGATTTGTTTTAAAAAGAGTTGTTAAGCAAACTGGCAGTGGGAAGAGTGAGGTGAGAAGGTAGAGTTAGTGATCCATGGTCTAACCAGGCAATCCTGTGGTATTATGTCATGGGGAGAAAAAAAAAATGTGTGACTGTGTGTGTTCCTGACACTCACTCTTTTCCCATAAAGTGACTCATCAATGTCAATAACCTGCAAAGAAATGGTACTGACTAAATAAGACCCTTTGTTTAACTGCTTAAAGCACTACATTGTGCTGTGTTCCATTTGTGCTGATGGCCTGATACAACCTCTGTAAGGAAGGGAAAAGGGAGCACCCTACTGAGGGATCCAGTGGACTACACACTAGATAGTTCTTAGGGGAGACTGCAGAAAGTGCAGAGCATGCCCGGTAAACATGTACATTTCAGGTGGTTTGTTTTGTTTCGAGTTAAGGCCTCTGAAGTGTGTAGGTTAGATGGCAGATAGAAGAATAAAAGCGATAATCAGATGAGACCGAACGAAACCCAGAAAAACAGTAGAGTAGAAATCAGATATGGTTGCAGCTTTGCAGTATTCACTGTGTGTAGCTTACCATCAGTGTACTGGTTTGAAAGGAAGTAAAGGAAAAGCTGTATGCTGAAAAATGAGCACTGAAGCTGACACTGTGCAGGCGCTGTGCAGGAAACCAAAGCATGTCAACTGGATTGTGGACAGAGACATTTTGTTTGATCTCAGACTTGAATGCCTCACACAATTTAGAGAAAAAAACTTGGAGCTCAGTTCAACCCCTTCCATTTCTTTAAAGTTCACTCTTTGATATAGAAGTTCCTCTTGGTGCATTCCTGCTGGGCCTACACAATAGCTCTGTAGGATGGCAAACCAGGTGTGTGTGCTGTAGTGAAAGTATATAGCTCAGTTCAGCTGAATGTGTTTGGAATTAAACGTCTCGTGAGACTTGATTTGAGTCTTAAATTTGAAGGATATGTTATTATCAGGGCATTGGGAATACCAACCTATACTGTAACAGCAGCATAATATGTTAATATGTGGTGAAATTTGGTAAGTGTGTATTACAGTCTGTGTGTGTTTTTGGGGGACTCATAAAGTTTATAAAGCATTCGACAATTGAAAGAATGTGACTCGGGCCTTGGCACCAACAGATTTATCACTTTGTAGGTAAATGAAGTAAATGAAACCTGTCAAGATAAGTCTATAACTCAGCACCTTATGGACACACTGTTTGACATGAATTGACCTAGGAAATATGACTACAAGATTCTTTCACTGAGTAGGTCACCTTTCTCTGCTACCTTCCTATGAAGTCTCTTTGGTCAGGGAGGATTTGCTTTGTACTGATTAGCTGATATTCTAAGAATCAGGAACACTTTGTGAAAATAATGAGGAAACC
Organism: Bagroides melapterus; assembly: GCA_028566695.1. Lineage (NCBI taxonomy): Eukaryota > Metazoa > Chordata > Actinopteri > Siluriformes > Bagridae > Bagroides > Bagroides melapterus. Next base: position 7,437,501 of record JAOTRN010000029.1, read on the forward strand.
ACACAAAATAAAAGTACATATGTGAAGTACATTATCCTTTCAGTACAATACCTAAATATCACCATAATCTTTACATTATGTTAGCTACCATTTTTTTAATCTGTCCAATGATAATTCCACTTCAGAGCTTCAATTTGCCCAGAGGGCAATCTAATAATTAAAGTATCATTAGCACACCACTATAATTGCTGCTTATGATTAACGATCATTAATGTGAGGAGGAAATTTACACATTATGCATAGCAGGTAAGTAATCATACTCAATAAGATGATATACTGTATACACAATGAACGCACAATGGAAAACATCTGAAATATGTTAGATTTGGGTCTAAGTATCTGACATATGTTTCCTCTCTACTTTCTTTTGCAGGGTTGTTCATAGATTTGTATTAATAGATACTTTAGATGTATTAATAGATACATCATGAACTCTGTAGGTATAGCCTCAGACACACTTTTATATCCAGTACATGTATTATGACAATCTATTTCTCTTAAACAAATTTATTAGAGTCAGTTAGCCCAAAGACTAAATTAAACAAATATTTAAACACATACTTTAGCAGAGCAACAGTTGATAAATACACAGATAAAAAGCCAAAGACATGCTTTCACCCAAACAAGTGCTCATGCCAAAGTGCATGTCTCACGGGAGGGATGAGAGACGGCTGTTTTTCAGGTCTGTGAAAAAACAAGCTAGCTAGAAAAGAGTGGCTCAATCTCTATTAATGTGATTATGATCTACTATTATTTTCTTCAAAAGCGACTTGGAGGACTTGTATCAGCACAAACATAAGCGAGCAGTCTTAATGATTTCCGTGCCCTGCTTTTATTATCTGGATGGTAAGACCTAGTTTGACCTCCCGTTTTGAAGACCCAGTCAAATAATGAGTCAGAGGCCTGTGAGATTGGAACCACGTGGAACCTGTGCTTCTCTGTCATTACAACATGAGCACACACTGACACACAGATGCATGAGGCAGACTGCAGATTCAGTTGTCTAGAGGGGAGGAGAAGGAGAGTCCAGCCAGCATAGTCAAGCCAAAACACATGGAAAGGCTAGACAAACACGTTACTGACCCAAACAAGAATCACCTTCATGTACAGAATCAGGGTAAATCCCCCTCACTACAAACTCTGGCAAATTTTTTTGAGACTAATGTGGATTATTCTAAATCATGGCTGGATCTATCCACTAGTGAATGGCTCTCTGTGCAGCTTATGGAGTTTGAATGATTGGGGCTCATTTCTGGTATAGCAATTATCTTGTTCCCTAAACCTGCTATTTAATGGAAATGCTTGCTCCATGCCAAACTATGTGCCTGTCCTGGCCATCCTTGACACAATAATACATTCCTGTACTCTCTTGCTTTTGTTTTTTTTTTTTTTTGCTTTTTTTTCTTTCACTGGAGACATTGTCTCACAAGGTTACCTAGTCAGGGTTGGCCATTAGGATAACATCTGCAACAAAATGGTATATATAAAAAAAGTATAATTCTAACTTGGGACACATTTATGAGTCTCATACCAAATTGCCAATTTAGAACATTTTCTTAGACATATTTTATGCCATAAATGGAGCTTCATATAAAGAAAATCATATCATCAAACCAAGGTTACTATTAGACTTCAGACAACGCTGGACCACAGGACCATTTTTCCATTTTCAAATGTGTGACTAATTGGCTATTACAGATATTATGATAGTTACGAATAATCTTTAGTGACTATGTTAAGAGTTTTGTGAAAAACCATTAGTTTGTTCATAACTTAGGAATTTATTCTTTCTCACATTGATATTTTTATTTTTTAAATTATATATTTATTTTTATTTTTTAAAAGGGATATGCTAAGTACCAAATTAATCCATGTTAGACTACTGTCGTTTTTACTAGACAAGATTCTTTGGCACTTTTGCTGATCTCTGTGGGCCTTGGCATACCGGACATGTATTCATAGACAACAAACTATGCCTTTATGTCTGCTAACATTGTGGACTGTCAGGAGTATTTGTCATGGAATGATATATTAAGAACTGTTTAGCTCAAGAGCCATTTGACTGGATGATACAGAATCTTTGGAGCTCTTGTTCTAGGCATGTATCCACAAATACCCTGAAACTTGATATATTGAGTGTTGTTTATAACAAAAAGATTGGCCAGAAATCTATAGTTTTGGTGACACAGGTCAATAACCCACCACTGTTCTCAAATGGCAAATTTGAGAATGTTGGAGATGTAGAATTATCTTCTTTTGTTAGCCAGTATTTATTTTACAGAATGATGTGCAATAAATATTTACCTTACACTTTGAAATGACGGCAGTGGTATTATTTTTGGAGTAGTCATAGCATTCTTCTCCATGAAGTTACACTCTATATATTTGGTGTGTCTTTGGGGAAAATTTAAAGGTTCTATATGCAACATTCAGAGCAGATTCCAAATAGCTCTTAACTATAAGAGAACCCATGACAAATCCTTTTTTTTTCTAAATAATTGAATTATAATTGATGGATATGAAGAATAAGAAAGTGAATATAAAACACATTTCAGCCTATTTTGTACGATATGAGGTGCTGATAGAGGATAATACTGTTGTGGTCTTCGAAACAATGGGAAAATAATGCAAAAATAATAGTCATGGAATGTTCAGCTGTACAGTGCTGTTATATGGCCTGGATAAGAATTTCAGGCCATAAATCAAATTGATGAGCCCTCATTTGGAAATATGGCCTTGATCTAGATGAGATTTCTGGATGTAGCCATATTGTCTCTGCTAAAGGAATACACTGGAAAAATGTACTTCCCATGAGGTGCACACTCATGTTAATATTCTCATTAGAAAGAAAGGAAGAAAAACAATCACACCCATGCAGAATGGCAGGAATGAGAATCTTTCACACCTTGCTTCCTACACAGTAAATCCCACAACGATACTCTAAACCTCCACAAACCCTGGCAAGAACGAGCCAAAAAGTAAACTCAAAACACAAAATAAACAATGTCTGATTGACTATTTCATACAGTTTCTTAATTTTGCATGAGTTACCTTTTATACTAAGACATATGCTACCTGTGATCTGTATGTGATCTGGAACAACATAAATAGTGTTTGAGATCCTGTAAGAATATAAATAGTCATGTGGTATAGTGTTGTGTATGTATGTTTGCATCACTATAAGTGAAAAAGAATGGGAAATGTGTGTGCATGCTTGCCTATAGGTACCATGACTGTACATTGCATCCATGCAGTGTCATAATTCATATAATGATGTTAAATTACTCATGATATTGAATAATTGAGGCAATTGTTCAGTGGTTAGTGTATAAGCTTTTGAACTGTCCAGTATGAGCAGACCGTCAAACATATTCTCCTCCCTTAGTGTTCACTCCTGTGTGCAGCCACATATAGGAAAAATGCAGTTTCCAAATGAGCAGTGCTGCTTTTCTTTCTCCTCTCACAGGCAAACCAACTGAAAGCAATTACAGAAACATTCCAGCCATGTGCAAAGGAGTGGGAAAGGGGGCAGAGAGGGAAATGGGTGGAATGGATGCAGGCTGGAGTGTATCTGAGGTGACTGGCAGTGCAGATGGTGAACACGGCACAATCCAACTCCCCAGATAATGAGATGTGACTTTATTTCACACAAATGCCTTTTGAGACCGAGATTCCCCCAGCTGAAGCAGGAACATCCTGTGGCAAAAAATCTGTCCAGAGATCTGTTCAGTGTCTGGATCTATCTGAACACAATCAAATAGCCATTCTCAAATTCTTATGTTTCCCTGCAAGTCATTTCAAGTTTCTGAATGCATGCATGAGTGTGTTATTTGTGGGTGAATGGCATTCTAGACCAAAGATTTTGAAATAACATTTGATGCTTAGAGAACTGAAGGGTATTTCTTTCTTACGTTACCCAATAAATGGTCTTTAATGTAACATTTCACAATTTAGAATCAAATCTAATGCAATAGCAGGTCTGAAAGGTATAAAGAGCTTGTTGGGCAACATGATTTTTTTCATTTTGAACAGTCTTGTTCATGAAACTACAAGCAGGAAGTGTTCAAGGAAGGAGGAGCAGAGTGCTGTATTTATTACTTTTTTCTCTAGGCACATTCTTCTGTATTAACTATTTAGAACCATGCTATAAAACTGGAGGAAATATAAAACATTTTACAAAAACAATTTTACATGAATAACATTATTATCTAGTTGTAAACCTTATGCAACTATACACTTCCTATTCATCTTTATATCAGGCGTTTATTAATCTGTAATAGATAATCTTAATAATATTATCCAGGGTCCTCTGGAACCTGGAGCCTATCCCAGGAGACTGGTGGTTTAAGGCAGAGCACACCATAGACAGGATGGCAGTCTATCCCAGGGCACATTCACACACACACTCACATAACCTTTCGAAGACTGTGGACAATTTAGAGATGCCAATCAGGTTACAATGCATGTTTTTGAACTGGGGGAAAAAAACAGATTTCAACAACAGATTTCAACTTATCAACATTGAATCCCTTTTGGTATGAACTGGAACACCAGGCCTCCTCACCCAACATGCTCTTATCGCTGAATGGACAAATCCCCATAGCCATACTCCAAAATCTACTGGACATTCCTCCCAGAAGAGTGGAAATTATTGTAACAACAAATGGAGACTAAATACGCAATGGGAGTTTCAAAAAGCACACATGGGTGTGATGGTCAGGGGTCCACAAACCTTTAGCCGTACAGTAACATATTGTACTCTATATATAGCACTGTAATTTTATTAAGAAATAGACTCTGTTTCCAATAAAAGCATCATCAAAGTTGTCTAGGATTTTACTTGTGGAGATTGAACAGCTGTGGTTGAATTGTTTTTCACTTTCTTTCACTTTGTCTTTTCTTCCTTTTTGTTTTTATTATATTATTAATACAGGATAGTCTTTCTGAAGACCAAGATC
>JAOTRN010000029.1:7448721-7463040 GCA_028566695.1 Bagroides melapterus
AACTATTTACTGAATATATTATTTCTATTTCTTTTATTAGATTCATTTTCTAACTTAACCTTCTATGTTCTTTCTTTCTGTGACCATGTTAGTTTATCTACAAAACATGGGAATTCAGTGACGATGTGAAGATGTGAATCCTGTTGGAAATAATCTCAGTTGACATCTCACCGTGACTTATGAAATGTGCAGACACACACTAGTACACACGATCTAATCGCTAGCGTGGCTTAAGTATTGTGCTGATTGCAGACCAAACTTGTGCCAAAGTGCTGTTTCCGATAGATTTGAGGGTGATTTCTCATCTGCTGTTTTGCTTCAGTCTGCAGTTCCTTAAGTGGGGAGTGGGTGGAATTACAGTCTTGTGGATCAGGAGCACAGAATACAGAGAGTGAGTAAAGGCAGAGTGCCTGAGAAAGGAATGCACTTCTTGCTTTGTAGCAATGAGTGCCTGAACTGTTTTCTCTTCCCTTTCAGGGAGCAAAAAAGCACTGAGGAACAAATGGTAATGGTGAAAAATGGGGGTGTGGGTTCCTGGAAGACAGACAGGCGTTTGCTTTGCTTTCCCTGGAGAATGGTATTCTCCTTCATTTCCTGTTAGCAGGTATGAAACCTATCCTTTCTGCCAACATGCAGAAACTCTTAAAATTTCTCTTTGCTTTCTTTGGGAATGATAAGAATCAAAATACACAGGATTCTCAACTGGTGTGCTTTTCAACAGCATTAAAAACACACATTTATGTTACAGGATCAATTCAGCCTTGGAATTAACTGTTATGTATGTATTAAATGTGTATGAATATTTCCAGGCTCCATCATTTTTATGATGTAAGCAAAATGAAAGAGTAAATGAAGCAAAACATTTTACATCTTATAAAAAAGCTAAACAATAAATTACATAATATCTAACATTATGTTAGCAACGCTCTTGATTGGCATAATTATTATGTAGTACAAATACGGGGCTATGCATTAAAATGTGCAATTTTTTGGCCTAGAATGTAGAGCCATATGCGTGGGGTGGGACAGAAATTGTAACATTCCTCTGAAACACGTTTCCCTACTGAGGTAGCATGACATAAAGACTGCCCTCTAGTGGTAATACTTGGAAATATCTTTTGTGACCTCCATACAGAAAATTATTTTTTCTCAAATAAACCAAAAAATAATTCAGGAATAAAATAATAACAAAATGCACACGAATAATTAAATAGAACCCACCCCCTAGTTCGGACACATGAGTGTTCATGTGCACAATGATTAATCTAACCTTATTATATAAGTTTTTTTTTTTGGTTATTCTATAGTTCTTATACCAGCTTTTCTTTGTTACTATACATACTGGTCAAATTATATACACAATATACTCTTTTAGAATAAGTCAACTCAGTGCATCACTTTATATATGTGAAGCAGAAACCAATGAAAGAATTGCATTCTGTTTATGTAGAATTAAAGTAATGCTCATTTATGAGCTATATGACAGCAAATTTTCATAAAAAGGAAAGTGGAAGTTATTTTAATTTAGAAGCATACTTTGACCAAATACACCTAAATCATTACAAAGGAGAATAAAATGTTGGATTTTAAAAGTCTACATGAATAAAAATCAGAATGTGCATTAAGCATGCTTTCTGGTGGACTTGAATTGAATATATTTGCACATTGTCAAGAGTCAAGAGATAAGAGATAGGCAGTTTCTTCTTCCAGTAAAACTCTTTTATCCACTTTTATCTTTTGGCAAAAAAAGTAGGGGTTGCACGAGTTCAACCTGCTAGTCTATCCAGTTGCACTGGGTCTCCATGGGTCTTGTGATTGACTCATTCAGCATGGAAAAATCTCAACAGGGAAGTAAAACTGCAGTTCTCCATTACAGACTAAATGAAAAAAAAAAAAAAAATCCATAACGGATTGGATACAAGTCTTATTCTTTTCTTTTCATGTATTCAGCCTCTCCAGAGCAGGTGACCATGCCAAAGAATTTTCACATCCACTCCTTAGAAGAGAAAGAGTACTAGAGAAGCACAGCTAGAGGAAAACATAAGCTTTTTAAAAACCTTCCCAAGATGGATATGGTTTCTGGACTTAAAAGCTTATAAACTAGCTTCATTGAGATTATATTGCCCAAATTTAACCAGGGAGGTTGTTTGTGTAGGAGAAGAAACTTCTCCATCAGTCAGTGAACACTGGATATGACCGGTCCATATATCAAAGCCTGAGTCAGATGGTTGGGAGTGCAATAAAGAATGACATACTTTTCAAAAGCCCCTGCGTGACAGAGCTAACTAGTATCATAAAAGCAGACAGTGAAGTAACAGGCCACCCCAGAGATGGGCATCCATGGTTACCGCACATTCCTGTCATGACTGTCAGAGAGAGCCAAAGTATCTCTCTGTTATTCTCTGATTTCCTAACTACATTGTGAGGAGGGTTAGGAAGGGGAACTGAGCCACATCGCTGTAAAAGCACTCTGATTGTTTGCAGGGTCACCATTAGCTATGGTTGCTGACATTAAGGTATCTACTACAGTTAAAATCCCATGTGTGCCATGTGCCATCGGTGCCCAGGGATTCTTGTGAATGCAATTAAGGATGTTTACATTCTTACTGTAGAGACTGGAAGGAAAAAAAAATACTAGAGCCCCCACTTTTCCTCAATTCATAATGGCTGAAGAATCGTTTTCTTTTGAAATCATTGAGACATTTGTGGCATTGGTGGTCCAGCCTGGAGCCAAGCTGGATATGCATCTGAAGAAATGTTCTCAACACTGCAAAATATGGCTTCTTAACAAGTGATATATTTTGAATTTAGTAAATTTATCTAATATGTCCTATTATAAATTTATAGTAAGAATACTGAAATGATTTTTAAACATTTTTACTCATTTCAAGCTTATTCTATTGACTGATAATTTAGCTCATTTTAAGCACATAGAAATAAAGCAAATACAGAAAATAAAGCAAATTACTTCGCTACCTCTCTTACTGAATAGGGGATGTGGTAGCTTAGTGGTTAAGGCATTGGATTATTGATCAAAATGTTGTGAATTCAAATCCCAGGGCCCTTAACCCTAAAATATAAAATATAAGGCACTGCATATAGATGAATGGCAAACTGAATATTGAAACAAATGAAATTATTTTTAAGGGAATGCAGAGTACTTTATCACTTAAAGAAATAATCAAGTGGATTTCAAACTATTGACTGTAAGTTCTATATAATATATAAACTGGAAATAACCTAGAATCTATTCGTAAATCATAAAATGAAAGTTGCAAAAAATACAAAAAACCCTATCAAAGTCCACTAAAGCTTTGTGTATGTAGGTGAATCAACTATAAGATTCAACACTTGATCAATACAGTAAAAAAACAGGAGTCAAGGAACATCGGTATCAAGTGCTACAAGCTTCTTTTCCAATTGAGAGTTCAGATGTTATCTTAAGTCAGGGATATAAGTGTGATAGGTCAGGAATACAAGTAGGTTTATTAGGTTCCCCTTACAGCCATGACTGTGCTGCATCCGTTATTTAACACTTGTCAAAATGCCAGTTTCTGTACTTTTTTCCAGACCGTTGAAGCAGTTCTGCTGTCCAGACAAGAAAAATATCTATTACCGAATACTCAGAATGTTTTATGAAAACACATTGTGTCCATGTGTTTCTTCAAAAACTTCCACTTCCTCATTAATCCCAAATGAAAATGACAACCTTTGGCTGAAATGCAATATTTAAAGTGCTAATATAAAGCTTACATGCCAGCTTGTGTGCACCTGATGGCTGTTCAAACATACCCTCTTAGGTTCTGGAGGGCAACAAGTATTCATAAGAGATGCTAGATATGATACAGTAGACAGGATACATAGCACCATATAGACCAAACAACCCCAGGTGTCAGTCAGTGTGGCTGTAGAGCAGTTATATAACTTGCTTTCTAAAACAGCTGTGCGACTTCCTCACCTCACTACCTGAAACCTATAACACAGAGACTAGAATACAAGGAAACATACACACACACACACACACACACACACACACACACACATGCAGATCTAAGCTTGAAAAAAAATACCACAACTCATTCAATACTAACCTTTAATCAAATAGTTTACATTAAATTTGGAGTGTTGTCAACCTTAATACCAAAAACCACTGTAGGAATATGGTTAGATTTAAAACAACATTAATATTAAACCAATGACTGCATTCAGATATAAGAGAATATGCATGAAAATTAACATGAGAGAGAAATCAGCTGTTAATCAGCTGAACATTACTCTGTGCCTAGTGTTACCAATGCAATGAGAATTATGCTGGTCTTATGACTGAGAAATAAAGCCCACTTTTCCCCTCTCTTTCTTTACTGCCAGTGGATTCAGCTTCACTAGCTTAAAGCAATGTGATATGAGAAACAGTTTCAAAGATGACATGCAGCTGTTTGTGGAAGCAGGCAAAGTAAAGATTCAATGTGCAATTACCTTGCTCTTCAGCGTGAGGAAGAAGTTCAGAGCTATCTCAGGATCTCAGGCAGGTACTTTCTGCAGGTATGTTACGTTCTGCTCATGATCTTCAGAAATACAGCAGACACGATGAAAGAAATAAATGAAAATGCTTGTGGATTATCTCAAAACTTAGATTCAGTAAGATATTGATATTTTAATTAATCAAAAATCAAGAGGAAAAAAAATCTGGACTTCTACTTCTTTTTGTTCTTATTTCTGTCTCTGGAGAAAATTAAAGTCCATGCGAGGAAGAAAAATGTCCTTGCAAAGCTGTCTCCCAGTTGACTAGAAGTAGATTTCAGACACACCTTCTGAATGACTGTGCTCTCTCACTCACTGGTGCAAAGGAGGAGGGAAAGAGAGAGCGAGAGGAGGAAAGTGCAGGAGAGAGGAAGTGTGAGGAAGGGTGCTTGGCTTGGCTAGGCTCTGACCACTCTCACTACGCACTCGTACTGGGCTTTTAACTAGGGGCAAAGCACCTGGAAGCTCCACTCTCCTTGGCTCTTGTCTCGATCCCCCTCTCACTAACTCTCTTAGTATTTTTTTCCACTGAAAGAGACAGGGTGTTTCTCTGGTTCCTTTCATACAAAAGGCATGTGTCTGTGGCCAGGCAAAAGGGAGGAAGGAGGGGAGTGGAGAATGGGATGGGGTATTCAGTAGAGAGGGATGGATCTGAAATTTGGCCCCCATCAGACAACCTTGTCCCCCCCCCACTCACTGTTATTGTCTGCCTTGTTTTCCCACCTCCAACAGAGACACATGCAAACCATTTCATAGTCGCACCAATAAATATTTTCATTCAAATTATGTGAAAGTATATGGGATGGCTATTTCCATGATTTTCATTTTGCGGATCCTTCAAGAAACAGTTTAAAGCAGGATCATTTGAGTGCTTGGACATGTACAACACATGTAGTCTGTAAAGCAATGTCTATTGAAACTCTATTGTACTTTTTTATGAACTCCATTTCTTTCCAGTCTCTCAGTTCTTTTTCAGTAGAATGGATTTAAACCTACTCTGTTTTTCCAATATATGTAAAATTCCCTCAAATGAAGGATTTGTCCAGCAGCATCTGAAAAAAATAAATAATGATATGCATAAGCATTAGCCTACATTTTACATATACAAATATCTTTATTTAAAATGATAACTATAGTTATTATCTGTTATCCTTATAATTGAGGAAATGTGATATTTGGAATTGAACAAGGTGTGTCAAAGCATTTAGTGTGTTTTAATAACATAGTTATTAATTTATAGAAGATTAACCGGCTCTACTTGACTTACCACACTCCCAATTTACACATTTTCCCATGTTTTTTCTTAGATAATGAACTCAATGAACTCATTCAGACCCAGTTCTTTAGCGACTTCATATCTGAAGGTATTAAAACCAATTAGCAATATCAACCTTATCATCACATCGATCATAAACCCTACAGTTAGTTTAGAGCTCACATTAAAATTGAGCTATTTGAAGCTATAGCAAAAGACTGGTGGGGCTTTGGATCATGCCAGAGCAGACTTAGGCAACAAGTGGTTTATTGTGCTCAATAGGAGCCACTGTTGGGACCTGCCACTGGATGCCTTCCATCCATGCAGCCATAGCTGGAAATCAGATGGGTTATCGGATGCTTATCAGAGTGTGTGTTTCCCGCTGGATCAGGCAATAAACAGGCATGTGGATAATCCATCCATCCTACTTACATGCACTGTATTATAGTAGTGGACCTTGAAAGCACAAATTGGTGGATTTCAGGTTAAAGAAATGACCAATGTGTACTTGATCTTTGTGGGCTGAAATCTGGCAGATTTCTGAACCTGATAGACACAGAGCAATTGCCAGAGATAATGAGTGAAAAATTGGAGATAACTGGATATTCCTGTAAAACTGAAAATAAAACATTAGAATATACAACACTGAATCTGAAACCTGCAATAAAAATGTACGAATAAAAAAAGATATTGGAGATACTGAAAATGTCTCCATTAATTTTTTTTCTTTTACTGTCCACTGTTAGGCCTGTAGAGAATAAAAAAGTGAAGCCATGAATTTGAAGTAAGAATTCAGACTTGATATAGGCTTAACATCAGAGAAATGAGAATAGTTTAATTTAACCTGCAGGATGTTGTAGACTTAATCCTTTAACAATTCATGTTTGAATTTCAAAAACTATATAAAATAGTGTCAGTATTGTGTAGCATCTCTAGAGGTAAAGTAATATGTTCTGTACTGGCTTTATGCAGCAGATTGATATAATGACAAGAAAAACGTTTGAAAATGTGTTCTAATGGGAGAAATAGGGAACAATGTTGACCGTAGGAAAATATATGGTAAAGGGTGAAGAAAGCCAGGGGATCAGAAGGAAAAATGTACAGCTAGGCAGTGTGTTAAAACAATAGCAAATGATCTCAAACCTTATGGATGCCCAATTACTAAAATTTGGTGACGGGATAAACAAATGCTTTCTGTCAATCAGTTAGAAAAACCACATTCAGATGCTAAAAAAAGAAAACGTTAATGTCCCACAGACAAAACCATACATTTTCTCATAATAACATCTTTTGCATGTATTTAGTGACACGTGTAATATAGCGCTACTCTTACCTAGAATTGGATTGGATGTGTCATGTAAGAGATCGTGTGAACAGCCTTCTGTACAATCCAAAGGAACACCAGCACAATTTATTTTATCAAGAAAACAAAGTACATACTGTAATGAGTAAGAGTCAACAGAACAGATTACAGCTCACTTAACTCTTTGGGATATATGGCTTATGATTTTCATATTTCACCAAATATGTCAGGCTCATTACATTTTTGTGAGCTTAAGCTTCAAGAGAGATACATATCATACAGATCATATCTTTCATACATTGATTTTTCTCTTTCTTTTCCAAAATAAACCACATATTCTCCTTTTATAATATGATGTGCTGCTATCTTGTTAAGTGAAGTGAACCATAAATAATTAAATTAAAAGCCTTAATTTTTTTTTTTTTTATGATTGCTTCTTTCCTAATCAAGCAGAGTGCATTATTTTTTATGGCCATTATCATTTACAGTTTTTAAACACTTGCTTTAATGTGCTTTACTGATTTTTTATAATCTCGTGTGGCAGTTTTCTGACTTGACAGAAATAATGATTAGCTGTAGTTAAAAAAAATTAGTATCCTACAAGAGAAAAGCATAAATATAAATTTTTTTTTACGTAAATTAAAAAATAAGGGCACTTTAAAAGAAATTTTACTTCCTTTAAAGAAAGTATGAATAGAGTTTAGGATTCTGAACATAGCAGTTAAGATTTAAGTACTCAAACATGGTTTACTATACTATCCCTTTTTATTAATTGAAGAAATTAATTAAAGAAAAAACCTACAGTGAAAAAAGAACAGGAATTTAAACCCACCTTTGAATAAAACCCTTACAGACAGATTTCACACAAAAAAGGATAGGTTGAGTAGGCATCATCTGATGATGTCATCAATAGAAGTCCTGTGTGCAGCTATTTGAGTGCCAATTTCTGGTTTGCTACTCACACCCATGAGCCAGGGTGTTTCTTTACACAACTCATGGAAGTGGCATGGGGTTCAGAAGTGGTGGCAGCCTGCCGCCAGACCCTATTCAGAGACCTCTTGAGACTGCTGCCTACCTCACCCCCCTCCACCCCATCTTTACAAGGTGAAACACTCCCTTAGAAAAACCATCTGGTAATAACATCTAACCTTCCCCCTTATTAACATTCCCTGGTCAACGTACAAAAAATAAACAGCAATCACAAATCTGAATGCTATGCCATTGCATCACAGAGCCTGTTTTTCCTTTAGCTGCCTGTCAGGAGCCAAAAATAAGCCCTAACACCTGCATTAAGTGGCACCCCACCCACAGTCCACTTAGTTGACTCAGAACTTGCGTCTGTGCTTGTGTGTGAATGAAAAAAGGCCTCATTATGTGCTTGTTAATGTGCTCCGGGTGGACCTGAATACAGCCAATAAGGGCTTGATGAGGATCATGCATAGAACTAAAGAAACAAGAGCTGCCACTGCTGTGCCACTAGAGGCAACCAACAACCACTAAATACATCATTGATATGAGCTGCAGAAAAAAACGTTACATTTCAAAAGAATAGAGGCTTTTCAGAAGTTTTTTGGTACACTTTTTTTGACTAGATCTCAGTTTAGTGAAGTATTGAATAGTATAGGAAATTAATAGTATAAGCAAAAATGATCAAATGCTCTCAGTGTTCCACTATAGATCTGGTTTCTGTTCAACTATTTAATAGTGATATGTTATCTAGTTGATTAAGGCCAAACACTGACTTCTTTAACCTTACACTGGAATGTCTGGGGCACACATTGTGGTTACTCTGGTGAATTCTTTCATATTGCCCACAGAGTTCCTGGGATATGTTCTGCATGAACTGCAACCCTGACTACAATAAAACAATTACTGAAAACGAATAATGCTCATAGTTGTAGCATTTAGTACTCATGCCAGATGCTGAAATTTATTATACCCAGTAAAGCATCCAACCTAGCCTGGCATGGCAAATTGGGGAAAAGTCTCTTTACACATCTACAGCTTCTGGCCTGCATGACCTCATCCAATGGGCAGATAACATTTAATGTAATTCCTCTGCAAGGATCTTAGAAATAATATGACAGCATAGGTTTACTGTACATAGTAATGATAATATTACATAATTCTATACAGTTTACTACATCGATGTAACCTGAAAGACACAATATGATGCTGCAGATCCACAAAAAAAGGTTTATCAGAGAAATATTCCAGCAAATGTGCCAAGTAAAGGCTAACTAAGCAGTCCAAGGTCACAACCAGTGAATGAATCCTCATATGCTAGGAAACATAGTTTTGTTTTTCGGGATTTACAGATCCAGTTGGCAAGACTTTACAGAGTATGTGTTTAAGTGTTTAAAATGGCTGATGCTAAATGAACTGCATGTAAACTCAATTAGAAAATTAAATCAGATCAAACTAAATCTCACACTGTTGGCAGACAATTTGCTTCTTTCTTGATATAAAAAAATATTATGTTCAAACCTGAAGCTAGTATAAAGGATCTAGAAAAAAGCCTAAATAATATTATTACATAAATAATATATATAATTAGTGATATAGAAAATGGTAACTTCATGGAGACTGCACGTGTTGGCCATATGTTTGATTACAGTAAAATGGTGTGACAGGATGATTACAGTCAACTGGTTCTGAGAAATTCACCATGATACATGATACTATGATATTCACATCAGTGACCTGAACTAAGTGGTGTGTGTTTTAATTGTGAGGACAGAGTTCCAGCTAGGATGCCTGTTTCAACCCCCCAGCTGCCATCTCACTGGTGCTACAATGGGCATTTTTCTTACCTTCTGTCTTTTCTCCTTAGGACCACCAAACATCTGGGACAGTACATCTGTTTTTCCATTTCTGGATCTGGGGTAATAAGTCAGCATGATATGAAAGCATGCAAAGAAGACCCATTGCACTTGCCTTGTGTTTAGTCACTTGGAATTCCTGACATATTCCAAATTTCTTTGGTCCATAAGGATAAGAAAGAGATTCACTGCGCCCTCTAGCCACAGTCTCCATTTTCCTTTGTTGGCTACTTCATTGGGCAACATGTCAGGTTTCCTACATCATAGTGTTTGTGAGACTAATAGATGCAATGAGAGAGGGTTTTTCTAGATTTCCATGTTGCTGTGACAGAATGATTTGAATGCTATACTGGGAATCATTTACTTACAAGGCAGCAACCGGTTGAGATGTTTGTTGACACTATGAGTTTTTGAAGAGTTTTGAATGCTGCCTCATCTCATTTCTTTGGTTTACTCTTTTGGAAAGATTTGTGAGACATTGCTATAATGTGGAATCTTTGTACAGACTGATTGTGATACCCCAAACTCTCTGTTGTTCCTTTAGGGTTTTCCTTTAGCCAGGGAATGAAACACTGGACTTGATACCTTATGTCAATAATTAGGCTTATCCCTGAGGACTTCATTTAAATACTCCTGGAACACTTAAGGGGTGTTGACTAGCTTGTATAACATCACCCAATATTATCTAACATAGTGTATGATATAATCAGATTTGATGAAAATGATCTTTCATGCATCTCTAAATCAAGCTGTGCTGCCCAAATCTAAAACTTTACTATACTGAAGCAGATACATATACTTACATTAACAGTCTTACATGGCAGTTTTTCATAAGCCATCACCAAAGGATCTCCATTCCTCTCTTGGCTGCCATGATGGAATATTTAAGAACATAATCTGCAGCCAAGCCACTGTCTTCTTTCAGGACTAACACCTGTACCCCAGCCACGTCCCTTGAAATGGAGCAGTTACCAACTTGTGGCAGAGCTCCTTAACAAGCTTTTCTTTGAATGCTTTTTAGCACAAATGCCTCCTCTGCTTGTTTTTGCTATACATATGCTATCAAAGAATAAAGTAAATAATATAAGGAACCCACACCACTTGTCAGGTGAGCTGTTGTGCGTGACCTTGTATAGTTTACATCATTATTGGCTGACAGGGGATTGGATTTGGTTCTGGGCTTATTTGAAGGGATGAACCTTGACAAAGATATACACCTTTCTGAGATTTTATTTGTATTTTTGTATTTATTCAAACCATATGGAGATCCAGTCACGCCACCCTACGATGTTGAAATTTGAAACACTTCAGAGATATCCACCAGGTCCAGACCACTCTATGTCACACCTGCATGCAACATGTGTACATTCACAGATATTATAGTCTTCAAGATTTTCCTATTAATTATGAGTTAAGTAAAACCACTCCAGTTGTTTATTGACTTCTGTAGTTAATTCAGGACCATCTATATTTCCACAGCAGAGAAACATTTTATGTCAGGGTCAGTCTGGTTCAGATCATCTCCTTCTGTAAAGAACCCAACAGCAGCTAGACCTATGAGTTTTTAAAGGACTTTTTCTTTTACATTGTGGAAAAAGATCCTGTTTTTCATATCACTGTGAGTGCTTCAGTTGACACTTGGCTTAAGTTTTTTTTATGAAGGCGATAATCTACTGTTATGAGAGAGTGTCTGAGATGGAGGCAATTAATCATTTATCAACATAGAGGCAGAGTTTCCAGATTGACAGATAATACTCATGGTCATAACAGTCACAGGTCAGGCTTTTAAGCAATAAAAAACCCCCACAGAAACAGTCAAGGAACAAAGGATCAGTAATGACAGTGAGCACACTACAGACACTCTGTAATGTCTGTGAATGTATGAGTTACTTTTAAAGAGGGACTGTGAGTGAAGGTGCAGTTGGGAATAGCTGAGGGTAATAAGTGAGATAGTGAATGAGTAACTGAGGGTACAGTCTGGGAAATGGAGTCTGGTGTGGCCATGTTTGTAGGTCACAGTGAATCTCAGGAATTGGAGTTTAAAGTGTTTGATGGTGTGACACCTACAGTGCTTATAGCTCATAAACATCAGCAGCAACACCCAAAAACTGTTTCTGTATTGTTTAAAATGTGTTCATAAGATGGTTAGTAACAGTAGCCTGACAGGTTGATGACATTCTATGTTTTTTTGTAAATGCAAATTATCTGCATTGGGCTATCCTTAAAAAGTGTTACTCTATTAAAATGTTCTTTTTAATTTATTTTACACTTATACATGATAAAACCTTCAGCATTCAGACAGCTACACTATTGTAGTTTTATTAAGCACAAGGCATTTGTTCCTGATCTCTCTCAATGTCTAACACCTGGTAAGAGTTAGAAGAACTTCTAAATGTAAATGAGGTGTTACAGTAGCTGCTGGGTGATGTTGGTGTGAGCAAACCCAAGCTTGTGAGTGAATAAAGAGAAAATTTCAGTAAAAAGTTTTAAGAGAAGTGACAGCCCAAAATATATTTTTACACAAACTCGTTGCATTTTATCAACATATGGCAGCATGGTGGCACAGTGGATGTGAGTGTTGGTGTTTCACAGCACTGGGTTCTCTGGTTTGAGGACAGGCTCCTTCTCACCTCTTACAACATGCTGGTAGTGGACTGGATCTGTGAAATTGACCCTAGTTGTTAATCAGTGTGTCAATATGTCTGTGCACAATTCTGTGAATTCCATTAAATGCTCTATTCCTGCATTGCTACTAGTGTTCTCAGAATTGGCCTAACGATGATTCTGACAAACATATGACTACATTCTGCGCATCATGAAACTCACGGCTTACAAGACTAATTATAAACCATAGAGTTAATCATAAGCTGGTTATTTGTATATTTACAGAGAGTTTTTTTTTAGATCATTTTATTCAACTATGCATTAATGGCCTTGCAAAGGGACCCAGCAGTGACAGCATGATGGACCTTTGACTTGAACTCACAACCATCCAATCAGTAGTCCAACACCCCCCAAATCCCTAACCACTAGGACACCACATCCCCTGTGTCCCTTAAAAAAACATCTCAGTTTTGGTGATGATAATGCACTGCAATGCTCGACTCATTCCCCAGCATATACATATCCCCAACAAAACATGCTAAGCTACATGACATATGTGCTGGTACAAAGTATATCTTTCACCCTTGTATGCTTTGATGCTGATGTCATTTACCACAGATGGACTATGGTTCATGTGTTTGTTCACATTCAAATGATTCAGTTCGGTTTCAGTATGCCATTATTTCTGCATTACCAGTGAAAAATCTAACCACAATTACATTTTAAGAAAGTAGCCCAGACTCCTTTCAGTTCATGCTAAAGTACTTCAAAAACAAAAAATATTCAGTTATTAAAAAGTGCACCATAAAGCAGATATGGTCCTAATGTGACTTAAAACATTCCTTTTGGGAAATGCTGTCTGATTAGACCAAATTTGTTAAAACAGATTTTTCTGACAGAAATACAAAGTGACCTGAAGATAGAAATACGTTTGCATACATTACATAAAACAGACTGTCAAAACTTTGTGTTCATAACATCAATTTATGAGAATGTGTGAACAAAATCTGAATGGCCTGCCTATTATTTGAGGAGATCTGGACTGCCACTGATGTAGGAGCAGACATTATTGAAAACAGCAAGTTGTCTACTATAAGAAAGTCTGAAGCTGTAAACCACACACAAAGAAAACCCTGCCGCCAGAGAGCCATTAAGAGCAGCGAGAGACATGCCAGAAAAATAAAGCTATCTAACACTGCACAAACACATGTCTGAAAAAAGTCATTGGACCACACATGATGGTGGCAAATGTGCAAATGAACCCAAGAGAGAATTCTTGGCTCTCGGTTTTTTCAATCTCTAAGTTAAGTGACAAGTTTAAATTGCTCAGAAACCTGGGGTAATATCGTATGATGTGTAACACATCATATCTTTCAGTTCTGAGAATCATTACTTGTTTCAGTTTGGGGGATTTAAGTGCAGTTTTTAGCCATTGCTAATTAAACCACAGGTTTTGGATCATATGTCTGGAGAATAAGATCATGTCATAATCATTAAGAGGTTACAAGAAAAGAATATTAATGAAGCATGGTGTTTTGCACACGCTGAGATGCTTTTCTGCTCATGCTGGCTTTAAATTAAGTATGAAATGAAATGTTAATTTAAGTGTAAAGTGTTACAGAAGTGACTGTGAGTTACTATATCCTTCCTGGCAGCTCAAACCAGTCTGGCAATTTTCCTCTGAGTTTTCACCTACAGAAGCATCACACATGGTTAAATGAAAGCGATCTCTTGTGATCTCTGTGACTTTAACCATGGCATGGATAGAGATTAGAAAGAGTGGTATAAGTCACAGAGATCACACTTTTCCCATT
>JAOTRN010000029.1:7485331-7500271 GCA_028566695.1 Bagroides melapterus
TCATATTGTTTTACTTTCATATCGGACGGGCATTAAAAATCTTTTATGGATTGATCGTTGTAATTTACAGCAGCATTAATATCAACGAAATACACACATAAACACAGATATTCACACAAGAAATGCCTAAAGCATACGTAAGCATGGGACTGTGGAATATAGTATGCATTATTGACCCGAAATTAGTTAAATTACTTTAGAAATGGCTACATTGCTGTTTATAATCACTCTGCTATAGCATTGAATAAAGCCCCAACTGTTTCTTTCTATGTAACTTAATGTAGGCCTTGATTGGTGAGACAGCTCTATTTGTGGCTGGCACCAGTGCCATAAACAAATCAAACAAATGCAAAATATCACAAAAGACTGCTGTGTTAAATTTTGGAAGTGAACACAATGACCAAAGGCCAGCTATTCAGACCAAATCAAACCTTAATCTGTGTCTGGAAAAAAGAGGCACAATAGAGACAATATGCTCCACCTGGTCATAGCTATAAAGATCTGAAAGAACCATTAAAAAACCATGAAGAACTGAAATGTTCTGATTTTATGGTATTTCTGCATCAGAAGTGTGAGCACAGAAAAAGTCTGAGCAACATTTCTTCACTGTAAAATAACTAATACACAAATCTAAGCATGACACACAACAGTATCTGAATAAAATTGCATGTTGGCTTTTATGTACACAAAACTCTAATAATATGTAAAATTGCTTGCTTGCTTAACACCAGACAAAAACCGAGGATGAGAAATCGCTGCTTATCGGTAATGTTGCTTCATTCATTGCTCCTGTACAGTGGAGTTTTCCGATCGCACAGCTGCTTTATTCTGAATTTCATCCTGTCTCTCTCTCCCTTATTATTTCCATTAAATCTTGTCTGTTCACTCTTTCTAGATTTACCATTCAAAATCACCCTATTTATGGACACTTGACCAATACACCCATATGTGCTCCTTCCCCACACTGTTGCCACAGATGTGGAAGAACACAATTAAATAGAATGTCTTTGTACACAGTAGCAGTACTTTTCCCCCTACGGAACAACTGTGGGATGAACTGGAAGTCTGACAGCACCCCAGGCCTCCTTCCTGACCTCAGTGTCTGACCTAATTAATGCACTAGTTGTTGAATGAAGAAATCCTGACAACCACACTCAAACTAAAATCTAGTGAGTAAAAAAAAAAAAATAATACTGATAATAATATTCTTATTCTAAAATCTATTTGAAAAATCTTATCTTGCACAACCTAAACGTATTGCTTACATTCATTGCACTTTTAAAAGCATACAGTGTGAACTACTCAAGTACTTTACAAATTAAACTGAGATCTGAAGTCAGTTTGCTGGATTCAAAAAGTCCAGAGTTCTAACCATGGAACCAGAACAATTTAGTTTCCACCCACTGGACATTAGCATATTATGTACTGTCTGTTAGCACATTTGCAGTCAGGGATAAAGTGTGGTCTTTCCTGCCAAAACCCAGGATCAAAACAAGAACTCTTTGGCATGTCAGTCTCCTAACTATTTTGGTCAATACAAAAAAAGATGATTTAGAAGAAAATAGGTTGATTGTATTAAACAAAAATGGTTCATATTCATCTCCACTCCAAGTTGGCAAACCCAGAATTACAGGTGGGCAGCAGGAGATTTTTACCAAAGTAAATAAACTTGAGTAAAGGTTTTGCAAGAACCCCCAAGGTTTTAACTAACATAACTGTATTGTGTATCAACCATTACACCACAGAACAAGACACTTCAAAACTTCCACTGATGATGGTGGGCTTGACAGTCCAGAGTTCTAACCACCACACCATAGATCTACGAGACCTTCAGATTTTAGATTCCACCAAACGAATACTCGGATATATCGTGTGATGTCTTCTGTTTTGACTTATCACAAAGGTCAGAGGCTGAGAAGGCATAATCATAACATGGCCTTCATTGTCGAAACTGAGATCAAAAATGAAACCTTAAGATCTGCAGTCTGATGAGCCTTGAGAAAACGTTGCATGGTCCACTGAGATTTGAACTCTGATCGCTGGAGTGCAGAGAGGTAATTTTTACACCATGGAACCAAATACTGCTGAGAATATATTTAGCTATTGAATCTTCTTGTTCTCAGTAATCACAAAGGTCAGGGACTAAGGAGGTATACATACACTAAGCAGAAACTTTCCAGGTTCCACCTAGATTCAAACCGCTGGGTTTTAAATTTTAGGTCAAGAAGATATAAAAGAAGATATAATCAACGCATGGTCTAGCAATAGATTTTCATTTAAATATAAGTTTATTTATATCTACATACAAATTTATGCTTCCATTCAGTAGTTCCACTAAGGGTTATAGTCTATACATTGTATCAGCAATATAATGTGAGCATGTGCCAATGTCTGCCATCTGAATTAGTTTAATGGCCACTCTGTGCCAAATATTTAATTATGTGTGTATGCATGTGTGTGAGAAGTCCTGTGTGATACATACGTTTTCTCCACTTCATCTCATGAAGGTGCTGAAAGAAACTCTTTGAGTATTAATGCTGCATGTGCCTTTTTTCAATTAGAAATAAGTTTTGAGGTCCAGTAATGACCCAGACATAACAACTAGTGTGGAGATCCAGCAGGAGATCTGCTGAACACATGGTGCTAATGAGACCAGCATACAGGATTTTTATACTGCCATTTGCCAACTCTGTGCTGAAGGTCAGAATATCTCTTCTTTTACTTGTCATCACCTATACAAATATGTCTTCTCACAACTGCACAGGCTCAAAAGCAGCAGGGCTTTATGTTGTCATTACAGGCTCCTTGGAAAACTGCCAAAGACTAGCCCTGGTCTTTCTAGATGTCTTCCGTGTATCACTACAATCCTGTAGCTTTCCTGATTACTGAAATATTTTCACCATCATTCCCATCCCCAAGAAGGACATTATTATTTGATGACTATAGGCCAGTGGCACTGACCTCAATGGGATAGTGCCCTTTGAGCATCTGGTTTTAAATCACTTCAGAACCTCTCCTAGATCCTCTGAAGTTCACTCATGTATAGTCATTATTGACTCCACAAACACAAAGTCAGGATTTTGTTTGGAGTCCATAATACACTATTACAGTTTAACATCATCCCAAGCATTTGTTTGTAAGAGAGGAGGCTATTTGCATGACTATCATCACCTGTACCATCAACACCTTCAACAATGGTGAGTCTATATACAGGACTGAGGTAGCAAAACTTAAAGATGATCAGGTATATGAAGAGACGTTTCTTTTAAAGCATACGTTAGGATAAATTTGGATAAAAACCTAGTACACACGAGAGGAATGAAATCTTTCTGTGCACAATGTACATTGGCGAACGGACTAAGTATACGTTGTCTCAAAGGGATTAACTGTTAGATGAGATAGAAAAAGGAATCAAACTTTACTGATGCCAGAAAATCAATACATGCCAACATCTGTGTAAACAGCAGCATTTCAGACTCCCAAAAGCACTTGGGGGAGCATGCCTACATGCAGAGCTTCTCTTTGAGAACTGTGCTTCTTTTCATTGGGTAGGATACAATGTGTACACAACTTACTCTGTTTCCATGATAACTTATTCATCTGGGCCTGTTTCAGCATTCCAGCTCTTCATGACAGAAACCACTATGTCTCTACAGCTCCATCCGCTTTTCCAGAACATTCTCTCCCACAGCAGACCAGCACGCAGAGCATCACAAATAAACTACAAGGGGAAGGTATTTCTTTCTTTTGGCAACAAATGATATTTAGCATTATTTAATTATGATTTTTCACATAAGCAGTAGAAAGTGTGTACCTACTGTAAGAACTCCTCAACCACCATAACCATGGAACCTGTTTATATTTCCAGGAAAGAATGGAGACTTTGTCATATACGGCATTATTTAAGTTTGAAGTGCTTACTGGCGTGGCCCTCTCTGGGTTATTAGTCATGTAAAAAAATACAGTTGGTTTCTCTTTTTAGAACATAACGGTGAGCTTTTATGTGGGGTAGTAGTCAAAAAATAAGCACACTTATAATGACATCATCGACAAACCACGTTTAGGTGACGTTTGTGTTTGCAATGTATGTTTGACTTTCCGAGGCCGCTCGTGTGAAAATGCGTCACTGAAACAATACTTCTTTGAAGAAAAAACTTCGAGATAAATGCCCCATAGTACCACTCAATATGTGCACATAAACTGGGATGGAGAAAAAGGAAGCATTGGCAGAGGTTTTGATGGCAAGAGCACCACAAACCTCCTGATCCCATGATCCCGTGCAAATGGAACACAGTCCTCCTAAGTTATGCGTGCAAACTTGACAGTAAGAGCCTGCTTTGATTTTAGTCTAGGGCAACTCAGCCATCCTGCATTCCTACTTTTCAGTAGGAATTATATATTTCTATATTCCCCATGAGATTCTTATAAATACTTACATCCACCTGCGTTCATAAGCTCGGCCTAAGGCTAATGGAGTCTTATGTACAGTGTGGCATTTAGGAAAAACCATATAAAATTAAAGACGACATTTTAACCCCATCATATTTTAAACTGACATGTTGGAAAATTCTAGGAGTTATATGGATTAAATACACATCAGCGGGCAGGGTCACAAAAGCAAATGGAAAATAATTGTTAAAAATGATACACATACAATGACAAATGATTATTAAACATACAATATTAAAGAAAGAAGGTAATTTTAAGTAAATTCTTTAAGAAAATTAAAACTGGAGCCAAGCCAACTTAAACAAGTACTATCTAGAAAAATATTTATTATTAAAGGATGCTCTTATATTCTGTAACACCTTGTGGATTTACTGTATTGTCAAATGTGACCCTGAAAGCATAAATTTTTCAAACTCAGGCAACATGTTAAAAAAATTATTATTTAAATGAAAGATTAAAAGCTGAGGATAGTTTGAGTCAGACATGGTGTATGGGAACTGCAAAGGAATGCATCTACAGAGGATATAGAAAGTCTACACACCCTGGTTAAAATACATGTTTTTTGTGAAAAGGAAACCAAGATTAATCATGTCAGATATAATGCGATATCGCAACCAACAAAATTTAAGTTAGAAAAAAAAAGAAAAAAAGGAATAAGAAAAAACATACAATAACCAGATTTCAAGTGTGTACACCTCTTAACTTAGAGCCTTTTGCTTTAATACAGGACACAATCTTTCAAAATAAGAGTCTACCAACTTAGCATATCTTGATTAGATTTTTTTTTTCCACAAATCATTCCACAGCTTTTTGATAGGTCTGAGGTGTGACTGGGTCATTCTAAAATATTGCTCTTCTTCTTATAAAGTCATTCCTTAATTTAGATTTGTGCTTTGGGTCATAATCTTACTGAAAGCTCAAATTGTTCAACTACAGCTGTATTGAAAATTCAGTACTTTCCAAACAATCCTGCAGCTCCATTAATGTGGCTGTAGGAATCTTGGCAGACTCCGTGATAAGTTGTCAATATGGTGTCCCATTTTCTCCACATGTTGATGATGGCCTTCATGGTGTTTCAAAGTACGTCTAATGTTTTGGAAATTCTTTCCCTCCCCTAAACAAAACCTTTCAACCAGAGATCCAGTACATGCTTTATAAGCTCTTTGCAGACCATGGCTTCAACCATAAAGATATCAATAAAATCCTACAGAAACACATGATCTATTATTGGAGATTAATCACAATCACTCATTGATGAATGTGACTGAATTCTGATATCATTCACATGCCCCATTAAAAAAAAAAAAAACGTACAATATGCAGCCAAGTTATTGTATGTTTTTTTTCCCTTTTTCCCCATAAATCATGTGTATTGTCATTTTTATATGCACTGTATACAGTACAGCGTTATAAACAAATGGTGAAATCTGGTAATGTTACTGATTGGAGAAGA
Source organism: Bagroides melapterus (assembly GCA_028566695.1). Taxonomy (NCBI): domain Eukaryota; kingdom Metazoa; phylum Chordata; class Actinopteri; order Siluriformes; family Bagridae; genus Bagroides; species Bagroides melapterus. Next base: position 7,491,234 of record JAOTRN010000029.1, read on the forward strand.
AAAGGTTTATTATGTATTAGTAAATCAACATTATTATTATTGTGAAGCCATCCCAGTTGCGTTTTTAGTACAGTGTCTTATTGTAGTCATAGAATTTTTGCACATACACACAAGAACCTATTTGTCCAAATACTGATAGGCAGCACCTTCGTGTTTCAAGTGTGTAATCATGCTGTCTCTTCTGAATAGCAAGGACGATAAACAGAAAAACTGTACTTACCATTAGCCAGATCTTTTGTTTAAGATATAAAAAACTTACTGTTCTGCTGTTTGTCCTTTCAAGCCACTTGTACTTTTCCTGGACAATGTTTGCGTAGTCTATTTACTTCTAGGCATTTTGAAAAGTCAGTGTTTGAGCGTAATCCATCTTGTTCATATTTGTTACACACATTTATTAATTTGTATTGTATGTGAGCCCTTTAATGACTGATGAGGATCTGTAGGAAATGTTTCTTTAAATTGTTCACACCATTTTGTGCACTTTTAATACTTAGTTAAGCTTTTTAACATTAATAATCAATCACCAAAACTATTTGTCACTGTGGAGGGTTTAGTAACCAGGTTGTGTTTGCGTGGTGGGAGTTGGGAGTTGTGTGTTTGAAGGACAGTGGTGGCACTACACCCACTAAAAACCTTCTTTCTAGGGTTAGGTTCTTCTGCCCCAGGTGCCCTTTGCCTAAAAGGGTGTGTTTTTTTTGTTTTGTTTTGTTTTTGTCAATCACAGCTTGTGTCCTCGGGTACACTATGTGGCAATATACAAAGTAAGTTGGTATTGCTGGAATTAAAAAAAAAAATACAAGGGGAAGACTCACAAAAAATATCTGAACAAACTGGTCACATGATTATTGCTGTTTGTGGTGAGACTCTACCATAAAATGGAACTTGTGAAATGATCAATGGCCCGATCACTTTAGAACACAATGGCTGACTATTAAAAAGTCATTTTTAATAGCTTTCAAATGACACCAACCCCCAGGCGTTTATGGCTACTTTTTTTGTGCCTGACCTCATTGCACTCTTCTGGGCTTGCTCTCTTCCCTCACTCTCATTTGGAAATAAAGGTTTATGGATAATTATTCAGCAGTAGCTATCACTTCTAGTGCTAGTTTGAAGCCGTTATAATGTATGATGTCACAGATTAAACAATGTACCAAAATGTGATTTCACTAAATTCCTGTAAAGGGAAGCTATCTTTCTGTTAGTGAGTCTGTAAAGCTTGTATAGTATTATTAATGAAGGAAAAGAGAGAAAATGAATGTCCATCCAGTTTTTATGATAATATTAAAGAAAACTATAAGGAAAAGTGAGGAAGTGAGGCATGAGGAAAAGTCAAATCATATTGACCCAATGACACATTGATACAGTAGACAATCTATGTGAACTACTCCTAGGCTAGAGTAGGAACTTTGAGTTCCTTAGTGTGTTCTGTCAAGTGTGCCATGATGATTGGTGACACAGCATAAGCAGCAGTTTGAAAAAATGCAGAGGTTGGCTTCATGTGTCTCAGAGGATGCATGTGTTAGACTTCATCCTTTCCGGTAGTAGCTGTCGTGCTAGTGGGTGGGAGTTGGCAAAAAAAAAAACATAAACATTTACCGAAGGTTTGCACGCTAATATCGAAAGTGTCTTACTGGAAAATGTTATAGAATTGTTTTTAAAGTGATTATAAAAAATCAGTAGACAAATACAGTATACTAAGAAGGGGCAAGTGTCTAGATATGTTTCTGTTTACAATAGCTGCTGGACATTTTGTACTGTTAAAAATATGTAAAAGACTTTTTTTTATAGGAATCTGCCAAATGCTATAAAAGTAAATATAAAAATACATCCGTATAGAAAACTAGTCTACTGACCCAAAATCTTGACAAAATAAAAGACAAAATAACCCGAAAATCCTGTGAAAAAAACAACACCACAATGTCAAGGCTCACTGGACAGTACAGTTGTTCGATGGATGCAAGAACACTTTTCAGAGACAGGGCTTTCAAAATCACCACTTCCATATATCCATAAGGTATTTTTGATCAAATTCACTGCCTTTCTTTGCTCTTTTCCTCTTCACCTCCACCCTCAATCTCTCACACTGCCAATACTTTCATGTTGGCACAGCTTGAAAGTGTGATTCCAGAAGGAGAGACTGAGTGCGAAAGAGAGACGGGATGAGGGGGATTCAGTAACCATGGGCTAGCATCAGCTCATCCACACAACTTTATTGTTTCAGCATGCCATTCTCCATTTGGTTTCTATCAAATTCACATGGTAGTGTTTTGGAAGCTTTAGCTGGTTTGGTGTGCATTGTTTCAGGTCTGTTACTTTTGCTACTTGTTTTGCAAGCACCGTCTCAATAAAAATACAGGAAAGAATGACATTTAAGGTTTCAGAGTTTAAAGAAGGAAGTCAGATATTGTATCATAAATGAAACCGTCATGCTGAATGCGTGTGCTCTGTTAATCTGTTGTAAAAGAGGCAAAGAAGAAGAACCAAAAATAAATAAATAAATAAATAAAAAACAAGTTACTCCTGGGCCAAGGGAAAGTGGGCCATAAGAATTCCTAAATTTTTCCTACATGTATGTGAATGAAGAGGCTAAAAAACAAGCTAAATCAAGACCCAATAGACAAGCAACTATCAAACAGACTCCATATATTTGTGTTGGACAGCCTGTAGCATTGCTGCCTAACAGTTTCAGGGTCACTGGTTCAATACTGAGCTCAGGTTACTGTCTGAGTGGTGTTCCACACGATCTTTCAACGTCTGTGGGAGTTTCCTTTGGGTTCTTCAGTTTCCTCCCTCCTACCAAAAACATAACAGGAGGTGGACTGGCCCCAGGTGTGAATGAATGTGTCAATGTGTGTAATGGTGTCTTGCAATGGACTGGCCTCCTGTCAAAGGCGTATTCCAACCTTATGCCCAGTTTTTCCGAGACAGCTTCCAGATCCCACGTGACCCTGACTAGAGGTTACTGAGGATGAACGAATGAAATACAGGTTAATAAGAAGCATGGGTTCATAGTGACAGTGTCGTTTTTTTTTTTTTTGGTTACAGCAGAACAAAAAGCCACAGAAATGAAAGTGAAGAGTTTTTACACAGTACACAATCACAACCATATAATCCTCAGGATACAGAAGGCCAAATCTGCTGTGATTTACAGGGTTCTCTGAGGGGTTCTCTGAGGACTGAACGTAAGTGTAAAATGTTTATTACACAGAATACATACTGTACGTTCACCGGCCACTTTACTAGGAACATGTGTACACCTACTCGTTCATGGAGTTATCCAATCATATGGCTGCAGTACAATATATAAAACTCTTTGATGTTCAAACAGGAAGCCTTTTGCTGAGTCTGTGCCCACATTTCTAGTCCTGTTCTCTGCTGCTCATACTGAAACCTGATGTGCTCTTCTGCTGTTGTATCCCATCCACTTATTTTGAGCACTCTGAGATGTTTTTCTGTTAACAACTGCTGTAAAAAGTGGTTATTTAAGATACTACATCCTTCTCGTCAGTGAAAACCAGGTCTTTACCTTAACCCTGTCCTCAACAAGGCATTTCTACACACAAAACTGCCACTCACCAGATGTTTTCTGCTTTCCGATTCATACTACAATATATAAACACCAGAGACTCTTGTGCATAAATATTCCAGGATATCAGCAGTTTCAGAAATGTTCGAACCAGGCCATCTGGCACATTAAACCATGTCACGGTGAAAGTCAAACACTTGGATGTAAGCATTAACTGAAACTATTGACCTGTATTTACATGATTTTATGCATTGCACTGCTGACACGTGATTGGCCGATTGGATTATGCATGAGTCGGCAAGGAACTGTTCCTTTTCAGGTGGCTGATGTAGCAGTAGATGGAGCAGTTTCTAAATGGAATTGAAAGTTCTACCGGTGCATTTACATATACAGGATTTAGTCTGTTTAAACCATGCTGTTTTCCTGATTGTTGACTTACACAGGTGAGAACCAGACATTGTTATAAAGCTCTTAGAAATAGGCTTTTATTTTGCTGTGAAACTGAAATCAATTCATACATGATGAACGGATAATAAGCTGACGAGCTGGATCCAGGAAAGATCAGGGAAAACTTTAGAACCTATACTTTAGTGGACGTTAGTGGTACAATTTCACAGTTCTGTTCTAGTGCTGAGATTAAAATAAAAAAGGCCAAATAGCCATTTGAGGAAAAGAAATACAGCACAATTGATGGTTTGGTATTTCCTTTCCACTAAATCCTTCTTCCCTGACTGACAAAGTAAGAAATCCAGAAAAATGAGACAGCTGGTTACTCCTGAATGACAAACCCATTAGCAAGACCTGCAAAAATCTTTTTCGAGTACTAAACTTCCTTTCACTAAATGCCCTACCCAATCTGCCCTACACCCTACAACAGTCTCAACACCTCCCAACTCACCCTATTAAAACACACCTGAACTGCACACACACCGTTCAGCTTGTAGCTGTTGATTGCTTCCATGTTGCTTGAGTAAACACACGAGACATATTAGCTCATTGTTGTTGAACTTCAGCTGCAGTTCAGGTCTAACAGACCCCAATGTGTAAAAGACCTTTGCTTGATAAGCTCAGAGGAGGCACAGGTGCGCAACACTTCATTACATGTGAGTAGAGGGACAGACAACAGACTCTCCAGTTCCTCCACACACAGCTTCCATTCTCTACGCGGCTAGTCGACCACTCCCACAACACACAGACAACGCTGCTCTTTCCACAAAACGTGCGAGCGGAAAGTGTTACACTGCTGCTCTGTTCTCACCACACATGGCTCTCATTCTCTACATGTTACTTTTAGATGAATGATAAAACTTGTTCTTGGCTAGCTGATAAGAAGTATAAGAGTTCCTGGTTATGTAATACATAAAAATGATTCAATTCTACACAGGTTCATACATGAGCATAACCCAGGCTTAATAAAAGGCATCAGTACGTGTTAAGAAGAAAGACAGGGCCAGGACAAGACAATTTATTTATTCTCTTCTTTGTTGTTATTTATACATAAATTAACTCAAACACAACACATACTTTACATAACAAAATGCAGATTTAAAAAAAAATGAAAAAGAAAGTAGCAGAAACACGTGTTTGCCTTTATTTTGTTTCATTTCTGTTGGTTTTAAATATATTTCAGTAGCAAACGATCAGATAAATTCCAAAAATCTGAAACCTTTTCCAATATGGGACCAATAGAGCAGATAAAGATATCAATGTTAAAGGGAATGCACTATACATCTGTGCCTACTTAAAACTAGAGTGTACATCCACTTCTTCACTTCTTCCAATCAGCATAGTAATGAAGGTACAAAAGGAGTTAACCATTAGGTGGGGTGAAGTTGAAAAGTACTACTGAAGTTAAAAACTCTAACATATTGCCAAATAATATTGTATAAAGAAGGAGGTGCTTAAGAGATTTTTTTTTGTTAAATCACAGACCAAATACTTCCTTAGAAATGTGATGGTCCATTAAGCACACAAAAAAGAAGAAAAGTGAATGATTACTTCTTAAATGGCAGACAAAGGAAAGGATCAGCTCTTTTTTTGGCTAAACTGTAGGTGTTTGGCTCTGACCAAACTGAATGAACCAATAAGCCAATGCTTTTCAGCTTCTCCAGCCAGAATATCACAGCAGTTTCATTCATTCATTCATTCATTCATTCATTCATTCATTCATCACCAGCAGGCAGATTTTCCTCAATCCTCTTGATGAATTTCATGCGGATTTCTGTCACGTTGTCTCCTCTTAAAGTGTCTTGAACAAAACGAACGTCCACTGCCATTTGTACCTGCGCAAACAGACCAAAGACATGGAGAATGACCTGAAGGGCAACATCAGTCATTTAAACTCCTGAGTGTCTGTGAATATCTTAAGTGATGTCTGAAAAAGCCCAATATCATTTCTGTGGTATAAAAAGAATAAAGATTTCTGACAACAGTCAATATCCAAATGATAAAGACTCTCTACTTAGCTTCCTACTGTTCTGATGAATTCTGCCCCAACACTATCTCCTATCTATGTTTTATTATTTACTTACTGAACTCACAAAGGACCAAAGTGTTTACACTGCAGTTTATCCACAATATAGATGTGAGGTAAGGTTAATGTAGAGTGATATTATTATTATTATTATTAATTAGCTGTTTAATGCCATATCAGCTGTATTGGCTATATTCATGGCACCATCATTGTATATAGAAGACAACAGTAACAATTTGAGACTCGCAATAAATTTGCTAGCAAGCTCAATAAGTGGATAAACGACAAACACCTTCTTTGAAATCAATGTTTTGTAACCTGTTGTTGAACCAAAGGCGAGAGGCAGCATGCAGCTTCATTAAAGAATGTCATGAGAGCACAATCTAAATCAGCTGCATTCATTAATGAGAGAATTTTAAGCAGCAGACTTTAAGGATTTGACAGAACAGTTATTGGATCACAGAACTTTAAACAGAGATTATGCAGATTGTGTGTCTGGGGAATAAAGAGATTTATAGTTCACGCTGGTTTCATTATAAATTGCGTATTTGTTTAGAAAAATGGTGCGCCATCAGGTCTATGATCATATTTAGAAGTAGCCGAGAGTCAGTGAGTTATTCAAATTCATCTTATTTGTGCTGTGTATGAATTTAAATCATGGGCTAGTTAGATGTTTAAATAAAATCAGTATTTTCAAACAGGATCCACATTTTCCTCTGTGTTTCAGCAATTATTATTATTACAATTTTAAGAATCATATGAATTTCACAATGGAGGCCCTGTAAAATAGTACATATTGAAACACTTTACCATCTCCAGAGCTCCTCTTAGCACACCACACAGTATGTTGGAGTAAATTAGTGTGTTATGGTTGTCCGGAAGCTCCACAAAGTCCACCAGTGGATTGCTCTCCAGGATGAGGGAGAATTCGTCTCCAGCAGGGCTCCAGTTCGTCACACTGGGCGTGATGCCAAGATACATTTTAAAGGCTACCTGTCCATGAGAAGCAGAAATATCCTTAAACAATGACCAAACCAGGTATGACAGTGACTTCATTTTACACGTCTTTTCATTTTAAAGAGATTTATACGACTAGAACCGACCCAATGTCACCAAAGTTTTAATTGCGAGTTTGGAATCGTGAACTCTGAATGGCTTTTTGAACCTTCCTCAAGGGAGCAATATAATGTGAAAAGGATTCAACGGTTCAGTATTCTGATCAGGAGCCCAGAATTGTTCTGAGCAAACATCAGATTAACATCCGACGACGTGGCTCACAGTGGAAAGCAAGAGCAGAACAGGATGGGGAGGAGTGAGCAAAAACACAGCCATTGTTTCAGTGTGAACCAACACGTTTTTGTAGTGAAGTGTTTCGTTTGGTACATCTGGTCATCATTAGATGTAAAGACAACTAAGACAGCACAACTATCACGAGCATGTCCAACATCGCAACTGGCAGTGGAATTTATGGTAGGCTAGTAAAGATTTTTTCCCTCATGTAGGATTTAGGAAATGCTAATCAATAAAACGATAAACATTTAGACGACAAGCCACTGGAGAACGCACTGACTTGCTTTCCTACATGTTTCCATGGTTACTGGGTACCAACTTTCTTTCCACTCTAACAACGGATTTTGGAAAAAGAATGCGGTCGAGCGCTAAACGGCTGACATTCTGATACCTTCGCGATGACGTCGGCTGTTTCTCGGAAATCGTGACACCTGCCGACGCTGGAGCGAGCCAGGAAGTCCTCTATAAGACGTACTCCAATATTGTAACCCCTTAAAGGAGGAAAAAAAAGAAGAGGTCATTATTATTATTGTTAAATCTTGGATGAAAAATGCAAAAATCTCATTTCTCATACACCGATTTGCAGTCAGGGAAAATAATTTGTTTCAGGTCAGGTTATATACAGGAAAGGCTCAGAATTCAGCACCTAGACTTATTTATACCACACTGGCTCACTATTAGGTTCTACACTCATGAATGATGTATAAAGCTCTGGTGCGTCCTGCTGGTGTATCTCCTGCTCGAGCATGTCCATGTCAAATCATCTTTAAACTCCGGAACTTGTTCTAATATACATTTATAACTTTACCTCAACAACCACTTTAACATCCAGACCAAGAACATGCTTCTATAAGTCTCACCCTTAGCGTTTATCTTGTTAAATATTTGCAGTAATTCAGCTTTAGAACGAATTCCTTAGTGATTTCCATCACTTGAATGTGTCATTACATACATTTCTCATCTCTTATTGTGCTTGTAAAACCACTTTAGTATTTTGAACTCTATTTGAACTATTCTTATTCTTATTATTTTCTAACTACTGCTACTTAAAGATGTTAGGCAAGGACTTTTTCTACAATGAATAATAAGATTCCTTAATTCATTCATCACGGGCTCCACCTCTGATGACTGGCAAGACGAGCAATTTCATTACTTATGTTTTTCCCCTGACAACAAAACCTTTCTCACAGAATCCATGATCTCAAAAAAGAAAATGACAGAAATAACCAACAGCGATAAATCATTTTCAGCCTCTTACTAGACCGTATTCTTTTCAGAGAGGTAGTGGAATTTGTCAGTGTACTGCAGGATTGAGACATATATTTAAATGGACAGGGCCTTAGCCACACAGTTGGTCTATTCATTTTACATCATGCAGTGGGGTAGGTGGTGGTTTCTCAAAGACTATAGATGTACAGTTCACACTTTTCCTGTTAACCGCCTACTGAGGTAGACTAACACCCCACACCACTCCACCATACCACAGAGAGAGAGAGAGAGAGAGAGTGAGTGAGAGAGAGAGAGAGACAGAGAGACAGAGAGAGAGAGAGACAGAGAGAGACAGAGAGCGAGAGAGACAGAGAGAGAGAGAGCGAGAGAGAGAGTGAGTGAGAGAGAGAGAGAGACAGAGAGACAGAGAGAGAGACAGAGAGAGACAGAGAGCGAGAGAGACAGAGAGAGAGAGAGAGAGAGAGAGAGAGAGAGAGAGACAGAGAGAGAGAGAGAGACAGAGAGAGAGAGACAGAGAGA
>JAOTRN010000029.1:7511757-7528649 GCA_028566695.1 Bagroides melapterus
TATATAATTTTTTTTTACTTGGAGATATATATACCTATAGAGGGTTTAAAACAGTGTATTGAATAATAATAAATGGCCCAAACTAAGTGGACTTGGGCCTTTAACAATTACAGTAGAACTTACAGTTTACAGAGAAATATAGTAGTAGGCAGTGACTAAGATGAGGATGAGAGGGAAGCTGTACGGTATCATAGATAATCATTTTCATTCTCTCTATGCTGAGCTGAGGTGGCTTAGCAGCACATTCAGTCACAGGTTCATCCAGCCACATGCCTCAAGGAGCTCTTTTTTCTAGGAGCCATCAGATTCCACAATGTGACAGTGTACATTATCTCCTTTTCCTCTGACTGAGTCTGATACGCACACACACTCAACAGTTTCACAATCATTTCACAGGTATTGCACATGTATATGAATAAAAAGGATATCACACACACGCACACACACACACACACACACACACACACACACACCTATTCGACAACTTGTTCACATTGTGAGACCAGCATAATTAGCTAGCAAGGTTTTGACGGCACTTACCAGATGACAGAAATAATTTTTTTCCATAAAATTACATTTTTGGGCTGTTTTCCATAATTCACATATATTCTATAAACATACATTTATGGCATTTGCCAGGGGACTATATACAGAGTGACTTATGGAATTGCTTCTGATCATCTGTCTGAGCTCATATTCATCTCTTCTCCTTGGTCCTCCTGATTCATGTCTGCTGTTGTCCCAAGCACGATAACGTGTCAAAACGAATGATACGCCAGGCATCTTAACATTCACAACAGACTTGCTTGGATATTCAAGAGCCATGGTTTAACTTTTGACTGGACATACTGATATAATCACATAGTGAAAATATTGTTTTATGCTCAATGATGACATTCAGCAGAAGGCCACAAGAGGAAACACACACACACACACACACCAGGTCAGATCTTTAATACTTTAATAACATGTGACAGAAAAGTAGATTAAGTAATGAATAAGCTTGCTTGTGTCTCTCCCATACCACTGACAGATCTGTTTTTAAAGAGGCCATGCTCCTTCCCTAATAAGGTACATCATTCCCTCATGAAAAAGAGTAGAAACACTCAGATGGGCATTCAATAGTTTTTAGCCACCACAGCTTTAATAATTTACAGTAATTATTAAAACTGACATGTGCAGAGACATTTTGGGGAGCTGTGGTTTGCAGAGAACAAGGGCACCCCCAGTATCCAATAATAATAATACATTTACAGTCCAACTCCAGCTGTATGATTTTAAAAACATGCTTTAGTGCACTACACCAAGAGAAAAATAAACCGCACTGTAGGGTGCAACACAGTAACAGCCTGCCCCAAAGTTTTCCAATAACAGCATGCCCTGGAGTGTTTTATTCTTCTTATATCAAAGCAATTTGCTATAAATGCTTATAAATGTTTGATTTATTAATGAATCACATTTCATACATTTGTACATTGGCAACACCAGAGACTAGTTCAAATTTTATTATAATTGTTCTATTGTATATTTAATTTGTTAAATGAATAGTTAAATTAATAAAATCATGGCAAATACCGTTTTACCAAAGACTTAAATTTTTGTACTTATACATTATTTAATTGTAAGGTAAAAGGTAATTTATTTAAATTGTTTTTAAGATTTTTTATTTTTTTTTTACCTGTCTTGAATTTAATGCACATTTTCTTGATCCAGGAGTTAGTTGGTCAATAGTAAATAGTAAAAAGTGAATTTTCCATGATTTTCAGGACTACTCTAATTACCTAATGATATCTCCGTAAACAGGAAGTGGAGTGAGGTGACTCCTGACCCAACCAGGTACAGAAACACACTGAAAAGTATTAAAGGGTGGTAAAGTCTCATACTGTGTATTCACAGTTTCAAAACCGTGTATTCAAAATCCTATCCTATTTATAGCTCATATTTCTGTGCTGTGGTGGTGTTCTGTAGATGCTTAGCTTTTATCATTTTTTTTATTCATTGGAAATGTTTCAGGTAAGCTTCCTTAGCTGAACTAGAGTAGAATTGTCAAGAAATTATTTGTTAATATTGTGCTGTCTATAATGTCTCAGTTTCTGATGTCTACTATGTGTTTTACATGCAGCTAAAGCAGTATGTATGCAGAAGAGGGCAAAATGTGCTTTCCTCCAAGTGTGCAGCCAAATGCAATTGGCTGACTTAACATGTCTTGGAGGAAGCACATGTTAACATTCAGTCCAGTTGGTAGCTCTTGAGTAATTAGGAGAAATCTGGCTGGTGGGTGGGAACAGAAATAAGTCCAAATTGGGGAGAAAATTGCATATTCCATACATATTTCCATACACAGTTCATAAAACACACTCATGTGCCAGAACATTCCTGGATTGTGTATGCCATGAGACACATTCTGAGGTAAAATATTCAGGACTTTACACTTTTAAAGGGAGCATAAGAATATTTAGTAATCCCCTCATACATTATTATCTTTGTGGTTTAAAATCATTAGTAAGTAATTGAGTAATGCTGTAAACAAATATATGAATTAATTAAAAAGGATGCTGTTTTTTCCCCACCCAATATTCTTCTTTATATTTTGACATCTATTAAAAAAAGGAAGATTTTTTGACCTACAACATATGTTGTTGTGTTGGCAGCATATGGCACTGCAGGGTGGCATGTCTGGGTAATACATAGATTGGGGCTACTCATTTCCTGACAATTTTAACTTTCCTAAACAGCAAAGGTAGAAATGCAGCTGGACCCAATAAGTTTTTCAACCATAAAATGCATTATATTAATTACACCATGTGCCCAAAACACAGAACACTGGTAAAATGTTAAAGCTCATTAAGCCTGATACGTGACACACATGTTCATGACCACATGCATATATTAGGAGCACACATTAAACACATACTTGTAAACGAAGCGACCTTACTGTGCTTAGGTATAGTTGCTTACATTGCCATTGGCTATGTGATAATTATTCTCAGAACATTTCACAGAAAGTTGGGACATTTTGTGGTCCAGGAATGTGAGTGAAGGGATCTATTTCTGTCTTAATTCTCAAGAAAACTAAACACTAAAGCATTGCAGTTTTATTTTGTGCTTTAATGGTTTACTAACAAAGGTTAATACAAGCAACCTGCATTGACAATGGAGCTCATTAGGGGTTTAAAATGGAGCAAATGGTTACTTGTAAATTGAAACAATTTGAACAGTTACCGGCTATAAAGTAAAGGTAGAAAAACACAAATACACACACAAACCCCCCCCCACACACACAGTGAGTGAGTGAGAGAGAGAGAGAGAGAGAGAGAGAGAGAGAGACCTGTTGAGTGTTTGGAAAATCTGGAGCTCCTTTTCCTAATGTCACATTTTTATGGAGCCTGTTAATCCATCTATTTACAGTGGCTGGCTGCTCTAAACACCCAGAAAGAATTACGATCTTGAATCAATTCAAGGTAGTGTATGAGGCTCTGCAATACACAAGAGCAAAGCACCCCAGTTTAGATGTTTGGAGGTCAAACATCATCTAAATTTTAATGACTCATACTGATGTTTTAATTGATTCAGTGTAAAATAAAATCAGCATTATAACTGTTGTCTTACTCTTTGGGGCCCTTACACCATGAAGGCTTATAAAAAAATGTACTTGGCGATAGTTTCTGGTTTTATTATGATGTGTCAGGTGTGATGTGGCACTATAAACTCTGGTGTGTTTCCTATAATGTATTGCAGTGCAGTTCATTTACATTTATATACTTCTATAGAAGCAGAACTGATAGAAGTTTAAGAAACTTTCAAAAATACAAAAGCTGTTGTGATGAATTCATTGAAGCCTGGCTCATATCCTGAACTTTAAATGCTACCAAAATTGCTGGACTAAAATACAAAGCCCAACAAGCTAGCCAACAATGATGAGACAAGTGTTGATATCTGGAATATATTGACTTCCTTTTCTTTAACTCTTTAATTGCACACTTAGTTTGTTCCTTGTTCAAACAACAAAGGTGTCCTTGATCTCCTGTATGACTGAATGAATTTGACCAGGCCGAGCATTGTACATACATGTCACATACAACAGGCTGGTTCGTGTCAAGTACAGAAAGGACCAACTGTAAAATCCATTCTAACACGAGCTAAACAAATTAGGATACTCATAAGGGCCCATCAATAAGGAGAATTAAATGATCTTGTCTGTTACTTTATTTATGAGCAGATCCAGTGTTCTGACCTTGAACTCCCTCAGTTAACTTTCTCATTCAACTCATCAAAGATTGTTATAAGTGAGACACTGAAGACTCTTAGGAATAATGACTGGATATGTAGTGCTGGAGACAGGCTTTATGATAAATGTAAACTAGACTGCGAATGCTCTCACTGTTATGTTATGTTGTTGAAAGGAAGTAGGAGTGGGCGATTTGACATTGCTTTCTCCGGAGCTCAAAGTGCTATTCTGCTCAGCTGTGGTTTAGCTCAAGTTAACAGATTTGTTGGCTATGATACCTCTTTTTTCGGATAAATATATCAACCTACGTGTTTATGACACACTAAAGCATTTGAATGGGAACAGCTCAAGGCCTTAAACCACCTTCACACGTAGCATCTGTACTTTTTTATGTAGCATATAGTTTTGGGTACTGTACAGTAACAGAGTGTAAAAACGCTACACAAATAATGACTCACACATTCATCATTATAAATGGAATAGGGAATGGGGTTTTAACGTATCTCTACAGTTTTGAATGAATTGGGTCACACATGGTGTATACTGGTGCATCCATTAGGTCTGTTTTTTTTTTTTCATGATCTGACATGTAAGCTGACTCAAAATGGATGATACACTTTTCCCTTCAATTAACTGGTATTCCAGCTGATATCTTGTGAAATTATTTTAAACTATTGAGCAAACAAACCACACACATTGGTATTTGAACTACTCATAGCTTTTATTAAGGTTATTCATTTACTAGTAAAACATTCCTTCCCGTATGTGTGGGGAAAAAACAAGCTTGCTTAATTGATAGTGTGATGATGTCACTGAACAAAACCACATCATAGCTTATTAAGCAATCCTAGCATACTGTTTCAATTAATTACTGGAATTTAGTTAAATGATGCAGTAAGACAGAATTATTTGTTGCCCTGGTGGAGATATATGAGATACAGGCATGGGATTGGTTCATCAGAAAATAATAAATTCTGTTCATATGCAGAGAAAGACTGCAAAAGAATGAATCTGTTTACGTTGGCAGCATAAGACTGAATTATTCTGATCCTGACATCCTGACTCCTGAAAACCAATTATAAAAAGTAAAATGCTAAAAATGGATACTGTGTTAAAGTTTTTTTTTTTAATAAAAGTTACTGGAACTGAAATGTCTTTTCTATGCATAAAAATGCATAAAATTTGTATGAAAATTTATGGAGATTAAAGTTACGACGACACAGTGGTAGGGATGCGTGAGGTTAAACTTCATCATTACTTCAATTATAAGAAAAAAACAAAAAAACAAAAACAGATTTATTTGAGGTTCATTTCAATTCATACATTTCTTTTATCATTTTACCTTTCATTCGTTTTTCTAACAAAATATAATATATATAGAATTTAGCATGCTTTGTTGGCATCCACTGGGGGTTTGTTTGAGTTCTCTGGTTTCCTCATACAGCACAAAAACATTTAAGTAGAGGGATCCGGTAAGTGTGTGCATGGTGATGGACTGGCATCCCATTCAGGCCTGATGCCTACTGTTCCCTGGGATAGACTGTGACACTCCCGGATACACTGTGACACCAACCAGGATAGGATAAACTGAAGATTAATGAATGGATAAAAGAATGAATAATGATGAATTGCCAGACCAAAAATACGAGGATTGAAATTTATTGGTTTAAATGAAAATAAACTGACCGTAAAACATTTCTTTGTCTTTTTGTTTGTTTATTTATTTAATATAATTGTAGAAGGATACAGGTGTTAGGCTAGTTCAGGTGAACTATTCAGATAAGCTAAATTATAACAACAAAGTACCGTTACTCTCCACATTTGACCACCGAGATTTTTGGCCTATAAGCTTTGAACTTTAGTTAAACCATATGGCTTATTAATTATTCTGTGTCCCATGACAGATGAAGTTGGAACTTAATCACTGGGGAAGGGAAGTGCAACTATGGATATAATGAATTTCCTCTACAAAGTCAATTATATGAAAATGAATAACGTTCATATGTTATCAGCTTTGACTGAGAGGTGCAGCTGTGAACTATGTAACCCCTAACATAGAAACCCACTGCTGTGAGCAAGTGATGGTAATGGGCTGGGGAAGGAGGAGAAAAGCAAGAGTGAGTGAGTAAGTGAGTGAGAGTAACAGGAGGAGGAGGTTTAATGAGAAGAGAATGTTCTCTACTTAGTCTATTGTAGTGGGTGCCTGGTGCATTTTTGTGGCTTCCACCGAAGAAGAGAGAACCAGAAAGACTAGGTGATGGAGGGAGGTTGAATGATTGTGTGTCAAGAGAGGGGACGTTAAGGTAGACTGCTACTTCAAGAGCTCTGGCACTCTGTCCAAAAAGCCCTTGAGTCCAGAAATCATCTCCAAAGGCATTTCTCACAAGAACAGCTTCGACAAAAAGGGGGGCTGAAACCAATTCCGAGAGTAAATAAACACAGAGAGTGTTTGCAGCATGTTTCCTGTATCAAGCCATCTACAGCACTGACTGGATCAGAAATAGGAAACAATCTGTCCTGTTGATGCAACAGTAGATTTTTTTTCTGTTTGCAATGACATAAAAAGAGCTTTCCCTGGAGCATCGTAACAGCCACAGAAGACAGAAAAGAAAGAAGACACCGAAAAAAGGAAAAGGCACTAGCTGAACCTGGAGGAGGGAAAGAAACGATCCTACGAAAGCCTCACTTAGGAGCGTGCTTTGTAGTCTGTTTTTCAGGACAGTGCTCTGTTCTCTTTTGCTTTCATCCATCTGTGTCCAGGAATGGGCTGGCTGCTGAGTCTGGGCTACCTGGCTGTAGTGGTGGCTGTAGCAACTGGCACAGAGAGGAGGAAGCACCAGGTGCAGCATGGCCCTTGTAGCTACACATTCATCCTGCCAGAGGTGGAGCAGTGCCCATCACCTGGAAACTTCCGGGTGAGCAAATCCCTGCAGAGAGATTCACCCCTACCCCCTGATGCAGCCCAGACTGAGAAAAAGCTTGAGAGCCTGGAGAGTGCCACTGAGAACAACACACTGTGGCTGCAGAAGGTGAGAAGCAACTCACTTTGTTCTCTTAAAATGCATTCATTCCCCAGATCAATGAGATGGATTTTAAGATCCATTGATAATTGTCCAAATACTGTTAAAGTTTCTAGAAGTTTTTTTAAACCTTAGCAAGCTGATGCATGTTGTTTCTGAAATGGTCCACCAGGAAGCTGTGATTCTCAAATTCCTCTTTGGCTTGAAAGCAAAGGCAAGGCTTTAAGCCAAATGCATTTCTCAGTTCCTAACTTCTGAGCAACCCCCTTACATCCATCTTTCTGTCTCTCATTCCAAAGTAAACACGACTAATGATGATGTGTACCAGGGAGATTAGTCTGGGTAAGCTGTAAGGGCAATATACAAAAAGTCAAATCTTGTCTCAAGCCAGATGCCTTTTGAGTCTAACCATGCATTTGAATTTGTTTATGTCTCTGGTTTTAATACAGTTAAAAAAAAACAAAAAAAAACCTCCCAACTTTTTTCTAATGAAAAACTCTCTTATGTCACCCACTTTAATTTCCAGAGATAAAAACACATGAGTAATTGTACTTTATTACTGTGTCTGTTTTGGAGGATTTTTACTTTACCAAAATATTATTGAAATTAAAATCTCATATGCTTACTTAAATAAATATTCACAGAAAAATAACATACTCCTTACTTTTTCATTTTGAACTCTGTACAAAGTCTAGGATCTGAAAGACCAACATGATTTTAAAATGAAACATCAGACTTAAAAGTTTCCATCAAAGTTAAAGAGTATGTTGAATTGAAGTTGACATTAACTTTGTGTATACAACTATTTTAACTTACTAGTTAAGTTTTGTAGATGAACCTGTTGAATTAGCTAGTAAGTAGTTTTCATTCATTGCTAATAGGCATTAGCATTCAAGTCCATATTATTAAACATTAGCTAACCAGCTAAGCAGCTAAGTTCTCCATTCGTTCAAGTTTACTTAGTGATCTAACTGTTCCAGATCAGATATGATTAAATTGAAGTTGAATCTTTTAATCTGTGAAAAATATTTACTTTCCTTTTTAAAATACTTGCGTATGTACATAAGACGCATGAGAGACCATGCTGTTATATGAAAATACTCCATGTTGCCCTAACATGCGACAGTGTGATATGGGGTGTAGAATGAGGATAGGGGATTACCCTGGGGTAGTGTGATACGGTGTGCCTATGACTTGAAGTAGTCTGGAGTGTGTTATTCTGCAGATACCACAGTGATTTGCAAACTTTTACAATGGTTCAGTCAGTAATGAACGACACATTACACATTTAAAGGATTTATAGCTGAGATTTAGTGTTGTGTAATGTCTGAGGGACAAGTTAGTTCCTGTTATCACTTACATTATAACCACGATAAACATCATTTTCTCACCAGCATCGTGTTCTCTCTCTCTCTCTCTCTCTCTCTCTCTCTCTCTCTCTCTCTCCAAATTCAGCTTGCTATTTTACTTAGGTGCCAGAAAGTGTAAACTCCTATCTTGAAGGCTTTCCTGTAATTTTAAACTATTGGGAAAAGCACACTGACTTTCTTATTCATTTAATACATCATAGATAAATATTCCTAATAAAAATATCACCACAATCCATTTTTTTTAATTATTATTATTATTAATCTGTTTATTTATAGTCTTCGATTATGTGTCTTGACCATGCAAGTCACTGTGCATGAGCAGTTACTATAGAAACATTTAATGCCATTAAAGCCATGCTGCGATAGAAATGCCGTGTAGATACTTTTGACACACTGCCCTTTTATTAAGTACATTTTCTCTGTACTTTTATGATCACTGGACACTTTCAAAACATATGTACACACTAGTATGTCAGGGTGGCCCTTTGTCTTTGAGGCATCCCAGCTGGGAATTACCCTGCTGTTTGTATGACACTTGGAGTGTGCCGTGGTGGAAACTTTGGCTCTTTTGTGTGGTTTTACTATAAACACACGAGGAGGGCAAGAGGGTTAGTGCTGTGTACACACAAGCAAGAACACTTGAATGCTCGATCATGAGGAGGGGGTCAAACTATGCAAACATCCACCATGTCTGAGTATGCATAGTTTTGATGCTTCTTTTATTTTATTAAAATTAAGAATTTTAATTGGAACAGTAAAGACACAGTTGAAAGGAAATGCACAGCAATATTGGAAATCGCACACCCTCAAAACAAGCTTTTATTACTGTAACCTATTGTTAGTTTTTTCTGCTTGCTGTATAAACAGCTCTGAACTCAAGCAGTGTTGACGCATGAGCTTTTTTTTTATGTACAGTCATGCTTTTCACTTTGCCGAAGCATTATTCTTACTGAGGTTTTAGCTAAAGGTCACACTTCAAATTACCTATCCATTTCACATCCATTATTATCATCTCACTTGATTATGCAGCCCTCTGGGGCTCACTGAAAACTCAACACATTCTGACAAGTCATACATTTTTGTTACAGAGTCCCAAAGGAGTAATAGAAGAAAGTGAGGCTTATTTCTTTCTTTTCTTTGGTTAAATTCTGTTTGATCCTTTCACCCTCTAGGCTATATGTGGTGAAGTCAGTGTATATATAGATAGATTATAGATTATAGATTTGTCAGCTTGGCAGCACAAGTAAAGTTTAAAATTTCAATCCAAAGGAATATAAAACTGATCCTAATTACCTGACACATCAGGATGATATACAAGCATATAAAAGTTAAAACAAAGAACGTTTAGTAAATTGGGATTTTTATTTTCTTGCTAAATCCTGATTGTTCCTCCTTTTTACTCATCAGCAATATCCGACAGATTTTCTTTAGGGGATTAAAATAAACACGTCCCAAATCTTACTTAATTTAACTAAGCCACGTTTTCTTCTAAGGAATGGCTTCCAAACATAACCTTTATGTTCACCATCAAATCCATGCTCTTTTGCAAGCACATAACTATTACCAACTATTTTTCAATACTTGATGAAATTAGAGAATACATTTTTTTTCCTGCTGACACATCAAGAATCATTGGGGGAAAAAATCGTGGTAGTATATTAAACTGTCAGTATTCTAACACGATCATGCTGATAGTAGAGGAATCAACAGACACTTTACTAAATGTGTATTGACTATAAGGATGTTTTGTATGAGTTTCCTTCCAAATGATTAAAGGCAGACAGTAATTATGATGTGGCATTTCAGCTGTCTGTGATGTCCTAAGCTCCTATTTGAATCCAGCGTAAGCTTTCTGTGCCAATCTCTATTCATTCTGCCAACATGCAAAGCCTCCTACTGGACTACACGTGGAAAAATGTGAAATGATGGCATACAGTATTTATTCAAATCGGAATCAAGTGATTATTAAAATATGAAGTTCATGTGAGTTTTCTGTAAGGGAATGAGTTCATTAAAATATAAAAAAAAAAAAGGATATAAATTGAATTACACTTTATTAACCAACATTTTGTGGACCTGTTATAGATTTATTATAGATTTAGTCTCTCTTTTTAAAAGAAATGAATACATAAATAAAATAACCTTCACTAGATACAGTATGGTCATTCAGCCATAAGAGCATTAGTAATATCAGACACTGATGTAGGGTGAGAAGGCCTGAGGTTCAGTAAGTGTTCAGTGGTGATAAGGTCAGGGCTCTCCAGTTCTTCCACACCACCGTTGACAAACCATGTCTTCATGAAGTTTGCTGTGTACATAGCGATACTTCTATGCTGAACCACGTGCACACTTTGTATCAACTGTTTAGCAGCACATATTGGTGTGATGTTGGTGGTGAAGGTGTCCACATACCTTTGACCATGTAGTGTAGTGTATATGTTCTTTTTGGTAAACCAATTTACATATTTTTGCTACTAAAACTCTGGAAAAACTGTTTCACTGGAAAAAAAAAATTAAAGTAACACACCAGGATGTGGTTAGTATTACATGGAAATGTGTCTTCCATATGTTATAGCTCTGAAAAGCTACTGTATAAGGCTGAATATCAGTCTGCATATAAGTTTACAGCATGCATCCCTACTGTCTAATAAAATCATACAGAAAAAAACTCTGACAGTAAATAATAAACTAAGAGAAAAGCTGTGTTTTTGTACTGAACTTCATTCAGTGCTTCACTGACCATTTATGCATATCTGTTTGGATAAACATGGAGGCAGTACAGATGATAAGGAAACGCATGATATTATCCTTTTGTCTGTATAAGGAAGCCAATTTGGATGTTTCGTTCTTTTCACTTTCTTTACTTAAATCATTTTTCAGAAGATTATATAATGCTGTTACTAATCAAAAAGGAGGGTCATAAACAACACAAACACGCACAACTTGAAATGAGTGCCATATTTTGTAAAGAAGTTAATATCAGTGCACATGCTTTAACGTGTTTGAAAGTCTTTTTCTTAAATCTGTCGTAATCTGATAGTTCAGTCTTGCAGAAAAACAGATACATATTTGGACTAAGATGATGGTCTAACATGACGGATGTGTCCTCTATCATGCTCACAGCTGGAGAATTACATCCAGGGGAACATGCGTTCTGAGATGGTGGTGGAGATGCAGAGGAATGCTATTAACACCCAGACAGCCACCATGCTGGAGATAGGAACCAATCTCCTCAGCCAGTCAGCAGAAAACACACGGAAACTTACAAATGTGGAGACCCAGGTGACTCGTACAAACGGACCAACAAAATCTAGTGAAACCATTTGGAATTTATGTATTATATGTCAGTTTCAATGGGTAATCCATTGGTATTTGCTGGGAAATTTATCAAGCAAACTGATTAGAAAAGAAATGCTGCATTTATTTGCTTCATAATAATCAGTAAGTTTTCCATGCCAGGAGAGTCTTCAGAACAGAGGACTCTTGGTTTTTTTTCTTATTCATTTCAAAAGAGAAAAAAGAGATGAACAAACGATTGGTTATATTGGTTATAAATATGATTTGTACTTGATTAACAATTAAAAATTGTAATCATTGAGAAATGATTTGGTATAAAAGGAATAAAACAGTTTGAGTCATGCTGTGGGACATAATCAGCTGGAAAATTGTAACTCCGCTTGCTTCATATCAGGCCAAATCAAACCACTCAGTCATTAATTATTTCATCCAAGAGCACAGTACATGATTTATTCCTGACTTAAAGGAAAGTTAGCTCCAGTCCACATTTGACTGGACATTCGTGGATCTAAAATTGATGATATTTAATATGACACCACTGGAACGGTTCATTCATTGAAACGACTACCACAATTCCTACAGCTGGTAGTCAGTCTATTCATTGTATGGCCGAATCACACTCATGTTGACATTCAGTACGACAGCATCACTCATGCGGTGTTATCTTAATTAAAATATAAATGCCATTTTTTTATTCATCACACTGTCATTCCACAGTTTATTTAACGATTTACCTTTCTTATCTACTGCACTAAGAGGAAGACTGAATGCAAAATACAAATTTGGTTTGATGACAAAAACAGTGTAAAAACACCCTAAAAAAACAAAGCCTCTTCTTGTCCTCTTGGAGATAAATTTCACATTGTGTATTATACTTTGTTTTTTTTTTAGTTTCTCCTCCTTTGTCAGCCATCCATTCACCATAGTAGTGCAACCTGAAAAAATATTTAACTGATTGTCATGACATATGTTTATTATATTAGTCTAGCTGTAAAAATAGAACAAGCTGGAGTTAGACATGTGGTGAAATAATCACTTATCAAACATGAACTCCTGAAAAGACAATGTTATAGCAAAGCGGGGTCATAAATTATAAAGCTCTTTAAATCTTAAACATTCAATATACTGTATAGAAAGAATCCAAAAAAAATCCACACACAAAGTAAACTCAGAAACATTCCATATAACATTTAAAATTCACTAAAACTTTTAGGAAGTGTATGAACTGTAGAAAATTTTATAAAACTTTTGCAAAGGTTTGTTCACTTTTAAACTGTTTTGAAAAAATATTTGTATTTATGTATATATTAAAAATGCAGCTTGGTTTTGTTGCATATTAACCACAATCAGGTTATATATATGCAGGTGCTGAACCAAACAAGTCGACTAGAGATCCAGTTGTTGGAGTATTCTCTCTCCACTAAACGGCTGGAGAAGCAACTTCTGCAGCAGACTCAAGAGGTGTCTCGCCTAAATGACAAAAACAGGTAAGATATTCAGATGCCTGAAGGAGCTCCACACTGTGCTGATGAGGAAGATGATCTTTTCCAGTGCAGAGGGTACATTACCATGTTAGAGCTGCACCTTAGTGGGTGGTAAAGTGTCAGGCATGAGCTATGAATAAAGAGTGTCAGTGTCTTCATACTGTTCAGGTCACAACCAGAGGAAACCCACTTTGAGGGGGTCAAATGATCTAGGACATGCCTTAGTGGTGTAAGAGAGATGTTTGTTTTGATTTCTCTTTCCAGTTGTTTAGCATTCCAGCTTCTGAACAAAATTGGCCTAGGCAAACAAAACTCACCACCCACCCACACACCACCTGTTGCACATCTGCACATTTTATCTGATGTAGATCTGGAGGTCAGCATGGCAGTAGCACTGCATGGTAGACGATGTAATGCTACCTACATTTGTATGTTACAAAGCTAAGCTAATTGAATCAAGTATTCTATGTAATGTAAAGTATTCACCTGTGTCTCTAAACACCAAGCCTTCTGGAAATACAAGCAGTATGAGTAGTGAGGAGGGGATTTAGGGAATTATGTCTTCTGAAATGCCAAAAGTGGCTTGTTCAATCCATATGGTTGGATTGTTCCAATGTGTAACTGCCATAAAGTCATAAAGAGTCATAAAGACCAGGCCTGCAGGATTTATTACCTTCATTTAGAGCACATTGAGATGCAAACTCACACACTGTCTGTGTTGCCTTCGGGTTGATGGAGAAAGCCAGTCACCAGCACCATCTGTGAAAGCTCAGACTCACCAGGTGTTGTGGGGTTGTTTAGAAAAAACTGAAAAGAGTAGCCCTTTTACTAGAATATTCATTTTATGGAGTTAGAGGAAGGGTCCACTGACATGTGTACAAACAAAGAATCAAAGTTAATTTGCATGACCTTTGCATAAGCTAACAATTATTATTCTATTAAAAAACACCTACTTGGTCAAGTTTCTTTAGTTTATGGTTCAGCAGACTATATTCGGGGTTTGAGGGTTTGAAGCTCCTTGAAATATTTTTCTGAGGTTGGGTAACACATACTGTGCAGTGGCTACAAGCTGCTTTGGGGAGAAAGAGGATTAACTTATTTCATGTTGAAAGCTGCTTGTCAGTTACTAGTAAGCTACACTCTGTATAGAGATTTCAAGATGAGAGCATATAAAGTTTATTGCATTAGGAAAAGAAAGTTAGATCTTGTTTTATCATGTAAGGTATCCAAATTAGTTTGCAGTGGAACTATCATGATGGTTTTATTTTTGAGGGCTCTTAATGTTATTAATAAGGCAGGATTAGTTGACTGTAGATTGTGCCTTAAATAACTAAATGACACATTCTGAATCCCGTCCCTGATTCTATTCTTGTCTGGCATCCAAACAAGCACCCTAACTGAATTTTCTAGCAATTAATGCATCCATAAACTGTTTGTTTGTGCCAGCACCAACATAACTTGGTGTTTGGTTAGCAGAATTTGCCTAAATGTATCCTAAATATACTCGTCTAGTTTATCTTACTTAAGAGAAAACTTTATGAACATCATATTTTTGATATCAAGTTTATTTTTATATAAAAATAATAAGGTGAAATCTAACTCATGCCATTCTCCACACCAGCTACCTGGAGCAGCGTCTCACAGCCTTGGAGGCCAGACACAGCCAGGAGCTGCAGGCTATCCAGGAGGAAAAGCAACAGCTGCAGGAGCTTCTGGAGAGGCAGAGTCGCATGGTCACTGTGCTTGAGAGACAGCTGGCCACCTCCACACGCAACAGCACACTGCTCCAGCACCAGCAAGCTACTCTCTCTGAGACACTGCAGCAGCTACTGGCCATGATCGCTCAGTGCAACGGTTAGTGCCAAACTCTAATCAGCATGTATGCAGCTGTCTGGAAAGCATCAGTGTGTATTTATGGGAAACACAACTGTGAGCCAGAATGCCTTGTTTCAGGATGAGACAATGATGCTTTTACTTAACAACAGATTACAGGAAGTTGTAACATTGCTCAACATGCTATTTTAGCACAGGACTGAAAAAGAACCCCTCACATACACATTCTTAATACTTAATGCACACCTTCTGCCCTGCCAGATATTACTAGCCTGTCTAAGGCGAAGACAGTGATTTTCAGAGACTGTGCTGACATATACAAGTGTGGAATTACAGAGAATGGAATATACAACATTCATCTCGCTAACAGTACACAGACAGTTAAGGTAATTATTGAACAGTTGTTTTCATCCTGACGATATAGCTTTATAAGTGACAAAAAAGTTCACAGTTCATTTGTGCAGACATACTGAATGAACTGTTATAGATGGCGCACAGTAATGCTTGCTAATATTATGTAACCAGATATGCAAAGCAGTTCCAGCTTTGGATCATATTTGATCCAATAGTTATATTAGTATGAATTGCTGTTTTTCTCTTCTAATAGATTTCCTCTTCGATTGTGACTCTACCTACAACTCCATATGAACTTATAATTTATTTTATGCCCTTTTTAAGGTTTAAATTAAAGTTTATGGTTCTGTTATCTGGTTCATTTAGACAAATCCTATTACAAATGTATACTTACACAAGCAAATAAATAAGCGGTAACTTTTCAAGATCAATTAATATGATAGTAAATACTTAAATACTAACTTTACTAACTAAACTAGCAGTATTATTATTTGTACTAGTGGAATATAATTATATATGTATTTAATAATTACTAATGACTATAATAAACTGCTATAAAATTAGATCACTATGTTGACAAAACCAGCAGTGGTCATTTGCATGCATCGGGTCATGCACTTTTGTTGCTTTCTCATTACAGAAGCATTAATTATGGATATGATCAAATTACTTATTATTCTTATTAACTGTTTTAATATAATCTGATGTTTTGCTCTTTTAAAGTTGGAATACTAAAATAAGCTGGAGAGGTGTTAGATATGGTCTATAGTGTAGTGACTTTAATTTTTAATGTAGGAATCCATCTGAACTGAGTCCAGTTCTTTTTCACCCTCTGTTTATCTTTGCTATGAGTGTTTTAAGTTAGCTTGCATATTTACATGCTGTGGTTTAGAGACAAATGGGAAAATGTTATTGTTATTCGTAGACCTTTCTTGTATGCTTTCTCTCTCTCTCTTGTGTTCATCTTCCTACAGAAGCCAGGTGTTTGGCCTAGGTTTTGTTGTCTCTTGCCAAATTTGTATCATAAGCAGCTTTGTATTGTGAGATAATAGATGCAATTTCACCAACCTTCTAAGTGATGCAATCTTCACTTTAACAGAATGGATGGTTTTGATTGTTAAACAGTGCTAGATTACTTTTCTGTTCTTTATATTTTATGCATCATGCTAAAACATACTCTTGAATGCATTTCTGAAGCAAACAGAAATGCTGAACTGATTGAGCAGAGGTGCTGTATCTGATTCAGAAGAGTTAAGCCATACACAATCAGATACAATAATCCCTCATGTGATTCCAACAGTAGTTG
>JAOTRN010000029.1:7528749-7543239 GCA_028566695.1 Bagroides melapterus
GATGAACTGACCAAGCCCAAGAATGATAATGTGATGAGTTCCAGTTTTATGGGAGAAAAAAAGCCCTTTACCCCAAGCCTAACAACAATTGCTATGTCCTGTTTAGGCTTATTCAATTTGTGGTGGAAAACTGTAAATAAGATCCAGATACAGTGTTTCCCCATGGGCAAAAAAATAACTGAAGTTTTCAGGAACCTACAGTTCAGAATTTTGCAGTACAGAGATTTATTTTCAATTCTTATCGACTTACTGTAGAAAATGACACTTTATGCTAAAATAAGGGAGTCAAGGAACACAAAGAGAATAAGTGTATGTTTTGTATGTTTGCTTGTTTTTCTGTTTGGATCTATTCTCTTTCATGGTAATATAGATTCCTGGTGTTCAGTATCTGCTTGGCTGTGTTGACTTTAGCATAGTGATAGTGAGTCTTTTGGCAAAATGCTAATTTTAGTTATCATGTTATGTTCATGTTAGTTTGGTTCTACATGGTACCAAATTATTAATATTATAATTATTAAGGTGCACTTGATTTTTGGCTTATATTTGGGAAGAAATTGACTACATATTTAACTGTGTTGTGTTTTTCGTTGTCATCTGAAATTACTGACACATGCATTGCAGGTGGCCTAGTATCACATTTGACCAATGCTATCTGAATCCTACTCACACCATCCTTGCTTCACTTCCAATCTTGACTTTTGCCATGTGATGCGTAGCCTCCACAGTTCTTCCAACAAGGACAGTCTTTTTTCTTTTATCTCCAGTTATTGTTGCTTTATCTCCCAACATGTGGATTATTCCAGTTCTCAGAGACCGTGAATGCATCCTTCACAATACAGAGACTATACTATCAAGGACTTCATCTAGTCTCCACTGTTTTCTCTCCCCCGAAGTGGTGGTAGGTGCGATCTGAGACTTGGACTTTATCTCAACTTTATCTTCATTCTGTCCACCTTTTGGCCTTGACTGAAGCATGGACCACTCCAGAGAATTAAGGAACATGAGCTGTTTTTTCATCTGCCTATGATTTCTCTATGATCACTGAGAAACTGGCAGTTGCAGTGGTACAAATCAGCTTCTATCCCAGAAATAGAGCTCCACATAATTTACATGGTCTCATCTTAACACTTCCATGCTGTTGTTGTTAGCTCTCCTATTAATCTTTGTATTGTTGTTATCTATTGCCCAAGTAGCCCCTGAGGAAACATCATAGAAGACATGGGGATCCTCATTAGTTTCTTCCCATCTCATGGAACCTTACTCCCTCTCTTAGTAGCCTCCCTTCAAACAAGCTCTGGTCCTCCTTTCTCCTGCACACTTTACACAAGGGAGGACATGTTACTCGCCCCCCGCCCCCCCCCCCTTTCAGGTCATTACTTGTATCCTTCACTCTTGACCTTCCTTCTTTACCACAGCAATTAGTCATACCTCTCCACCATTCACCTCAACCACCACTCTGTCTCTCCTTCCTCCCTGGCTACCAGTTTCCTAACAAATGTAGCACAACCTAACACCATTTTCTCTGTAATACTCCATTACTTTCTTCTATCCACTCTATTCTCCCGTAATCTCCTCTATCCACCAGACTAAAAAAGGCTTCTTGCCCTGCTGCTTGGAATAATTAAGATAAACTGACAGAAAGTGCAGGAAATCAAAACTTGATGCTGAGCTCTTCTCATTATACTTAATTATGCTGGAGTTTTTGCTAAAGTAACTATCTGTCAGATTTCTTTTGAAAAAGGAAAGTTTTAAGCGTTATCAATTACGTCATCTGTTTTCCGGCTTCCATCCCTTCTGTGGTGCTCCAGAGCATCATCATTATTATTATTATATATATATATATATATTACCTCATTATTTCCTCACTTCCTTTAAACAAGTGCAAACATACTAACAAATAATAAGTGCTTTCAAGACATTATACAAATCTTGAAAAAAGGCCTGCACAAGACACCTCAAACATCAGCAAATTCTGACTGGTATCACTTTCACTGGCTCTTTCTCATACCCCCAACAACCATAAACTTGAACAAACTTGAATTTTGAAAGTTATTTCATTTCCTACTGTGATTCTCTCTTGTTATGTCTTGCCCTATGTGCTATCAAACCCCTGCAACTGATTCAGAATACATCTCCTTTGCTTGCTTTTAATCTTTCCCAGTTCTTGCAAATTACCACGTTGCAATGTTCCTTCCACTTGCTTTCAAAAGCTGCCAGGATTGAATTTAAAACACTGATGCTTGTCTACAAAGCCAGAAACTGGCTGCATTGACCTACCATTCCTCTGGGCACTAAGATGACATGAAAAAAAACTGGCACATACATGGTGGAATGAACTTCCCATAACCTTTTCAAACTGCCATAGTCAAGGTCTTCAAAAAATTATGAAAACCTAAAACTAAATTTACACAAATAACTAATGTTGACTTATTTGTACTAGCATGAGGATATACTGTACTGCACTCATGTATGTTGCTCTAAATAACACATAAATGTAAGTTTAATATAAGAGTGGAGAGGGATAAACAAATTTCCATACAATAAAAAAGTTGGAGTTTGTTTTGCCAGAGAAACGGCATCTTTTTGTTTCAAACTCATATTTCAACGTGGGGTTAATTTCCTTTCTTTCATGAAAAAGAAAAAGGAAATGGTGTTTTTTTTCATGACAAAGTTCATCTAATATTTCTGTGGATTGTAAACAGACCAAAAACTATTCATGAGAGAAAACCTGCATCCATGAAATTACGTTATGAGAAACCTGTATAGGGATTAACAAATTTCAAGAGAATCTATCTAAACAATACAGTTACAGCAAAAAAGTTTTGCTTTTTCCATATTTTTCCATTTTAAATGATTCCTGTTGGATTCTGCAGCATTGTTTTATATCCCTCAGGATAAACCATTGTTTCAGAAACATTGATTTCAACAAATTTACATCGTCTTCTACTGATCACTAATCTTTGCTTATTTATTTATTAATTATTATTATTATTATTTATTATTATTATTATTATTACAATTAATTTGTAATAATAGTACTACATACAGTTTATCAATATTAAAAATATCCATAGGACCAGTGCAGGACTAGTGATTATCAGCCAGTCAGTAATGTCATTCTGAAATAAAACCACTTTATAGATACAACAATTCAAAGTATTTGCTATGCCATGAACAAAGTTTTGTATTGTTTGGTGTCACTAGGTATTCTGTGACATGAAGACTAGAGGAGGAGGTTGGACTGTTCTTCAACATCGCTTTAATGGATCAATGGACTTTCACCGGAACTGGAAAGATTATAAGATGGTAAGTGTCTCTTTCTATACATATATATAAGAGTAAAGTGTTTCACTGACTCAAAGATCAGTTTATCATCTGTTGTGACAAATATGACAAGACACACAGATGAGGCACTATATTAATTACTATAATACATAAGATTACTTGCCTCACTGATGCCATGACTATCAGTGTACGTAGGTCCTATAGACGTATAGATTAGGGTCTGAATCAATCCAGGTGTGTCCCCTGTTGCCCTCTTTTTTAAAATTAAAGAAAAAAAAAGAATTAAAAACATGAACATGTACCCCTATTAAGTAATTGTTATAATTTTTCATTTCCTGTACTATATTCGAGAAGGTATATTTGTATTAAAATATAACACATAATTGTGGTTAAACCAAATGACTTGTATCTGTAATATAAGGAAGTACACAGGAAATAAGCCTCTGACTTAATAATTCAAATACGACTTTAAAGCCAATGATTTTTACCCACAGTATAATAATGTTCAATCCATACATTTACAGAAGGCCCCAGAAGTATTGCCTCTTGCTCAGTTCATATGAGAAATGATCACAGCTAATAGACGAACACGGCTGACTGCAAATCAGTTTTCCTCCCACTTACTTTTCATTTGTTATCCAAGAAAATGTTTTTACAAGTGAATGATAAATATTTGGCTGTGGAATTAGGGAGGCCTGTTAGATGGCTGATAACATATGACCTAAGGTGTTAGTGTGTAATGTTTAAATAACATTGAACAAATGTTGTTTCACTAACTGGCTTATCCAGTAAGTGTGTATTGCTACGTAAAGGTACATTTTGAATGGAAATGCACCCTTATAACCCCAGCAGATGTATTCTGATATGTAGCAATGTTAGAGGAAACTCACAGTTTATGCAATATGCAGGGATTTGGAGACCCCTCAGGAGAACACTGGTTAGGAAATGATGTAATTCACCTGCTCACCACATCCCGAGACTACACTCTGCAGGTCCAGCTCAAAGACATAGAAGGAAACCAGGCCTACTCTCAGTATGATCATTTCTACATCGATGGAGAGGAAAAGAAATATAGGTACTGTAATATTTGTCTGGGCTCACAATTTAAATGGACCGCCATGATGTACTAAAGCTTTTTGTTTTTAAATGATTGTCTTTAAAATTTGACCTGTAAATACATGCAAATTTAATGTTGATCAATTGTGTTTAATTTCATAATATTACTAAGACCACAGATCACACTCATACTGTAGCTCCTAATATACCCTGGATGGGATGTCGATTCATTCCGAAACACACATATTCGTACCTTGGGGCAATTTATCATAAACGATCCACTTACATTAACGATTTTGGAAGGTGAGTAGACACAAGATAAACCAATGCAGGCACAGGGAGAACATCAGAAACTCTACACAGACATCAAACTCTGAATCAGACTTAGATCTCTGGAGCTGTGAGACTGCAATGCTTCCCACTTCCCCACAGTCTTGTCCTAAAAAGGTAGATCCTGTACCATCAATCAAGTGTGCATCAGACAAAACGATTAGCAAAGTAGAGGGAAATCTGCCACAGTTTGCTTTCCATTGCTTTCTCTATCAACAGGTACTGTTAGACTACTAACTAGACCACTAAGGGCAGACCTGGGAAGAACTCAGGCAAATTGCTTTCATGCATTCAGACTTCCAAGTCAAACAAATCTCACCTTTCTGTTACAGATGAATTAGATATTGCCTAGGGAAATTATTGTATTTTTATGAAGAAGAAACAGAAAACATACTTTAAAAAAAAGAAATGAAATGAAATGAGTTCCTGGTGTGAAGAATGAGGCTTGGAAAGTGGTAAGACTTTATTAAATCTGGGCTTGTTGGAAATCATTGTGTGTGGTTCACACTGCCTACAACCTGGGAGGGAGATATAGGGCCTGTTGCCAAATTCCATCATGTTCGGTTTCCTTTTCACCTTCTAACATATGTGTAGGTTTTATTTGCATGCTGTGAATACTGGCATTGTCTATAATATGTTGTGTTCATATGGAAACAGAAGACATGTGACCTGTTGTGTGAGGTTGTCTCTGAGCCAGTATGCTTGCCTGTAGTCTCACGCTGTGTGGTCCGTTTTCCGGCACTTTCCATACTAAATGCGCAGTCACACCTTGTGAATTGCAAACAAAAGATTATGGATAATGGAAGTCGTTTCCAACACAGCAGAGTTGAATTTAAAATATTATACTGCTGACTAAACTCTACAAATTCATGAATGTGCCTACTGAAGGTTTGTGACCATCATAATCATTACTTTCTGAACATGACATTCTAGATTTAGTCCACCTGTGTAGTTATAACAACTTCCACTCTTCTGGGAAGTCTTTTTTTTACTTGGACTCTTTTTTGCCAGCATGCACTCTGAAGGTTTCAGTGGTACAGCAGGTCGGACCAGCAGCCTCACCCACTCGGGCACCATGTTTAGCACAAAGGATCAGGATAATGACCGCTGCAGCTGCAAGTGTGCCCAGATGGCCTCTGGAGGTAAAGCTTTGCACATGTAACTCCTCCTTTTCGGTCTCCTTAGTCTCAAATAAACTTCTCATTATTTAAATGACCAAAAACCATTGCACTTCCATAAATGAACTTGATTATGACATAAGCTTCTATAACTCAGGTTCAGGGCTTTTACACTATTAATATTGAGTCTTTGGTCTGCTCTGGTTACACTTTGGCTTCAACAGTTTTTAATTCTTGATATTTTGCTATTGTAGGATGGTGGTTTGAAGCCTGTGGACCATCCAATTTAAATGGCATCTACCACACTGGAATCTCCAGTGTGATGCGCTACAATGGGGTCAAGTGGTACTATTGGAAAGGACCAAACTCCATAATAACCAGAACCACTATGATGGTGCGTCCTGTGGATTTCTAAAAATAAATGTCATGGAGACATTTGGCTCTACACACAGCAACGTTCCCAAGTTTAATTAAGATTTATGATTGATTCTCATTTGTATCCAGCTGCACTTACATAAAAACTAGGTGTTAATTCAACATCGGGGAATTTGTGACATAGACACCGAATGAGTGCCAGAAGGCTGTTGACACAGCTGAGACTCACTGACATTTTATGCATTTTTGGAATTTGTGAAACACTATATGATTCAATCTGTCTTGTTTGTTCTGCGCTGGCAAAAAAAAAAGGACCCAGCTGGTTCATCAGTATATTATTTCCCTGTATATAAAAGCTCACGCAGTGAAGAATGCAAAGGATTACAATTTCACATCAGTGTTTGCTTGTATAGTTGGTTAGTAAACTGAGGTCTTAAATGTGAACCATTCCTCCTCCCGCTCCTGCAAACACCCCCTGTCCACAGCACCTCTCTATTTCCCCTTCTCTGAAATGCTTGTAAAGTTTATGAGTGAACACTCCCATAAAAGCTGTATGAGATACTAAAACAGGTGTATGTTTTACAATCACATTATTTACTATAAAATATATATTTGTAATAAAAAGACATTAAATCGATCAGCGCCATGAAAGTGATTGCAGGGAATGAGAAAGCATGATGCTACAATGCCAACATCTATGAATGCGGTCTGTTCATGGTGTTGTTTTAGCAGCAGGCTGTACCTAATGCAGCACTATGGTTGATTGACCATCCATGCAGGGTGTTAAGAGGGTCAGTGTTATTGCAGTGACTATGCCAATTCCTTGATGAAGCCTACAATAGGCTGCTTGCACTGGCCTGCGTTAAATACATCAGCAGCCAGGCCCTTTTGCACTGCTGACCTGTGTTCACACTGATCACTTAGCCATGTAGCTGCAGTCATGATTAATCACTGCAATCATGATTTAACTCTCTGCTCAATAACCCCATTCATCCAGCAGCACAGGGATTGTGAAAGAGGAGAAATACTTGTACTGACATATAGGATAAGATCTCAGTCAGATTCCCATGACTTCCACACTATATCTGCAGCATCTTCATGAATATACATCAGGGAGGAGAAATGCACACCTCATAACAATCATTTACCGGTAATTTACTGCTGCCAGTGCAGATGAGCCAAAATAAAGACGTAGTGCAGTGAATAGTATGCGAGCGCATTTACATGCACACCACACCGAGCTGCAGAAACATTTTTATCATGAGTCCACCAGCTGCCTGTGGTAGATCATTGCTCAGAATAAGAGATCAATCAGATTATATTTTATGCTACGTTCTGATCAGCCATAGACTTATACAAGGCTTTCAGAGGGGGACTGTGTGCTGTATGAGCTTTGGTTTTATTGGAGCTACTCCAACCTGGTTGAATGTCTAAATGAGATGCCCTACACCAATGGGGGTTCTGCGCTAGTAGAGTTTTGGAGTGCATCCATGAATTTATTATCTCTTTCAGCAAGTTGAAGGAGGGCTGAGAAAGCGGTATGCAACAAGCGTACGTAAATCTTTGTTGAACCTTTGTTCAACATGAAAGACTCCATGGGTGCAAGGAAGGAAAAGTCAACTCAAGTATGGCCCATAATGAAAGCAGGAGACAGTGTTCCTGTCAATTCAGCAAAATGAGACCCATCGAAGGAACATGAGAACTGAAGAATACTTGAAAACGTTATGACCCTCTTTATGTTTTCTTTTTGGCTGTTAAATTAACGCTTCCTGTAGAATGTCTAATTATCGGTTGTTAACCCATTTCTACTACAGCAGGGGGCACTCTGGGCACAACATAGACACAGCAATATAATATATACAGTACATGCAAGTGTTTTTATTCCAGGAGTCAAAATGAAGCTGCAAATTTGAAATGTAGTGTTATTGGTTCTTTTGTCTGTGCATCAGATTTCTTGCCTTAACATGCAATTACAACATGTCAGTACAGTTATTCTGAGACAACTCATGCAGTACCTGCTTTACAACATGGTTAACATATTCAGTGCAGTACACAATAAAAAAAAAAAAAAAAAAAAAAAATTATATATATATATATATATATACTGTATATACTTTAATTAGTTAATGATGTGTGGTTACCAGTGAGATTGAGATCCAAACAGCTCATTAATGCCTCTAAAATACACATAGAGCGTATTGTTGCAAATTAAGAGCTATAGCAATAAAACTAGTCATGTGGTGGAGTAACGATGTAATGCATTAGCACATCAAAACATAGGGTCTTTCCCACATGGGGTTATGGCTGCTGTCTGCTGATCTCAAGTTAGGAGTGATCCACTCATTTTTAGATTTATTGACTGGATAACGAGTTTGGTGTAACATTTCAGTGGATAGGCATTCTTTTAACATCCACATAAATCTACTTGGTCTCTCTTTCTTTTTTCCATAATACCATACTCGCACAGACGGCTCACATACTGTATGTGAACACACAATCATCAATTTAAAGAGAAAATCACAGCCGTAATCATAGTCATTCTCATTAATGAATAGGTGGACAGGATCAGGCTGGAATAGCACTGATAAGAGTTTCCCATACAGGATGTGATGGTTTCTAGTCACCCCGACAGTGTAAGAATTTATTTCCTTTCCCTTCCATTTTACCTAAAAAAGAAACTTCCAGCAGAATCTGTTAAAAAAAACATTGACGACCGAGATCTTATATTAATTGTTAATTATTACTAAATTGTAATTTTAAGTTTAATTGTAAATGGACAATGAGTTTTTGGCTCTAATTATTTATTAATCTCCCAGCCTCAATTATTTTTTTTTTTATCTATAACAAATTAAGTAGAAAATGTTGGGATCTTGTGAGGAGTTCAAAAACAAAAAAGAGACAATACAAACGTTACTTTTCTTCAACCTCTCATACCATTCTCTATTGCTTAAAGTAAAAAGAAATGTAGACATAAATGTATAGGCCTGACAAATTTCAGGTTATTATAGCACTAAATTGATCACTACGACAAAAAGGTACAGTGGCTATAAATTGGAAGTGTGTAGCATTGCCAGCAGGGCTGTGGACCAACAGCTATTCTGTGGATCCTAAAGACATGCTAATTAAAAAGCATGAAACAACAGGGGCCGGAACAGAAGCTGGGCTTATGATGATTAGCATCAATGCTGGCACACTAAACTAATATAACTCACGATTTATTAATAAAGGAATTATAATCACCATTATACCACTGAGCACAGCAAACAAGCCCACTGAACCCCAGAAGGATTTCATCAAGAATGCTCAGCTACAACCAACTGCTGCTATGATATTTGCACATGTTGATGATGAAATTATGGAGATGAAGGGGATTTTTCTAAACGGAATATAAAGGTGACATATTTTTGTCAAATCAGCAAGGGAGGATAAAACTCATTAAGGGTGTGTGGAAAACCAAACATGGAGTATTCTTACAATTTTCTTAATTAGGCTGTTAACAAATATTGGCCTTGCCAATGAAAAAACACACATTTCTTTTCAAACTACTCACTGTTTAATGCACCAAATTTATATGGTGCTGCTAGTTTCTGTATTTTTATTTGTTAACCATCCACTCCATCCACTCCACTCTACAGTTCTTACATAATGTATACTATGTGGCCAAAAGTACATGGAAACTAAAGAGCCCGTATGTGAGTCTGCCCAAATCTGTTGCTATAAAGTCACATGATTGCGAAGAATGTGTTTGTATGCTGCTGCATTACAATTTCCTGTTACTGGAATCAAGCCCATGGGTCATTCCCAGAATAGCTAATTGGCAGAATAGCTAAATAGCTAATGGCTAATGTTATTGTGGCTGAATCAGCAAATCCCTATAGCCACCTTCAAAGACTTCTATACTGTATATGTGACATACTTTTGGCCATATACTGTATATTCTTTTATGAAAATGAGTCAGAGAGCAGGCTGTTCTCATGGATGGTTCAGTATATCCTGTCACATGGTAAGACTGTAAGAAAATAATGAACAACAATTAACATGTGGAATGACGATCATTATCATACTTTTTTAAAGAAAAAAAGACAAAGGAAATCTACATATACAGGGATGCATTCAATCTTTGAGAATTACATGGGTCTACAAGATGATGTTAACCATCCTCTCCATGGTTGATTAATTTGAAAAGAACCTGTGAAGTCAGGTATGATGTTGCTTGCCAATGAAAGCTGCCCAGATGGAAAGGTCAGTGAAGCCTGCCTTCACATAACACATGTTCTTGTATCGAACTACAATGTGGTCATCCATGTGGCTTCTTTCCTACAGTGCGCACAGTTGGGGAAATAGTTTAGGTAGTTGTGCCAGACTGAAGTGAACAGACCACCAGTTTGTGGTGATTTGGATTTATTGGTCCAACAAATCTG
Source organism: Bagroides melapterus (assembly GCA_028566695.1). Classification (NCBI taxonomy): domain Eukaryota; kingdom Metazoa; phylum Chordata; class Actinopteri; order Siluriformes; family Bagridae; genus Bagroides; species Bagroides melapterus. Next base: position 7,539,335 of record JAOTRN010000029.1, read on the forward strand.
GTAAATCTAGCAGGAAAATTGGTCAAAACAGAATTTAATGTAAACCTTCAAAAGGACTTCTACCTTTTTTTCTGATTAAGGACTGGATCACCGAGTCATAAAGGACCCTGATCAAGTCCCTATTTGTAGAAGCAGCTGTGAGGAGCTGGAGTATGAAGGTCGCAGTGGAAATCAGAGGACACCAGTCATTTGGAAAGCCTCATGTGTAACGATTGAAGAAGTGGAAGCAGTACACAACATAATGTATGATGGAACAAACTGACAAATATGGAGGAATTGATTCTTCATGGATATACTACTTGGGGTGAAATCTCCCACATCTCTGTGGTGTACGACATCCCACAATTTAACGTGATTATATACACATTTTAAAATGCTACTGGGAAGGGACAAAAATGACAAAAATTTAAACAAAACAACAAATAAACAAAAAAAATTGCTGAATGTTGGGATAGATAGATTACAATTAGTGGCAGAGCACACACTATCATGTTTTAGACTCTCATTTAGAAAATTCATGCAGTCAGCATGTTCAACAGTTTAAACAAATGTGCACTGTGCTTTTATTATAGAATGGTTTTCATTTAAAGTCTCTTTAGATATCATTATTTTGTGTAAAAACAAACACTTAACACTTGTCACAGGTGTGCAATACCTTTTCATTTCACACAAGAGGTTTCTTTTTCTTTTGGATACTGAAGGCAAGCAAAGTCATAAGGCTGTAGTGAATCTATTTGCAAAAAAAAGTTGAAAAATAATGACAAGAAAAAAAAAAACAACACCACCCCTCCCTTTTATTATATGTATATATAAACGACAACATAACAAAACACTGGGGTAAGCAAAACATTAAAAGAAAATGTTCAGGGCCAAAAGAAACAGGCCAGAGAAAGCACAGCAACGTAAGAAGAGCACCACACTGAGAAAAGGATTTCACAGCAAGCCAGAGTTAAGGCAGGGAATATAAGCAGGAAGTGATGAGAACTTAATTGTAAACAGGTGGGAATAATCAGCGATAACTATGGCAACAAATCAGTAGTCTGGGAACGATGACCTCTGGTGGCAAGAAATGTGACTAACCTTCACATGAGCCCCGTGTAATGTATACTCAATGTAACATGTTCATTTAGTGCTGAAATAATTACTTATGAAATTCCTTATCAAGTTTCATATTATTTATACAGGTTTCCCTGTAAAACTAGAAGATCATGTGAGTAAAGTATTGGAAAAATATATATGGTAGGAATGAGTCCTAAGTTTCTTTTAACATGCGCAGCATCTAAGTAGAGACATTGAACAGAACAGGAACCTGAGCAGTCTGTGAACAATTCAATGTTTTATTCAAAAATCTTCTGGCGTCAGATTAAAAAAGCCGCTCAGATGCCAGATGTGCAGAGATGTCGGTGAAAACCTGCATCCTGCTCTGAGGATTCCACTTACTGTTCACACATTCATGACTGACCTCAGTTTTACCTAAACCAGTTCCTGTGCTAGTGTTTCCATCCTTGATCCACTGAGCTAAATGATCATACTTTGAAAGAATTAATAGAAAGAAAGCAATTATAAAATCTACATCGATGATCAAATGCTTTATCAGTGTTCTACGCATGAATGCATGTAAAACCAAATATATTTGCTTTGCACGATTAAAGAAATATGTTATGGTATTCGTGATAATGTCAAAACAAGCTAGAATCCCTGGGTATTAAAGGTATTACTAAGTTGAGGCTGCTGTGAAATTTGGCAAAACTTTGAAATCGAATGAGCTGGAAATGAAAATGCCTTGTCAGCAAAAGCTTTTATATATTCTGTTTCGCTCTTCTTAGCTCTCAAAAGCTAAATCTTTCAAACTGTTCTCAGGATGGAGATCATCTCTAATGGATCCACACAGGCAGAGCTCAGTGTAATCTAGTGGTGCAGTCTTCTCCCAAGAAGAGTTTATGTCCCCTCAGAGCTTTGGTCACATCATACGCTCTACTCACTGACAGCCCGTTGGCGTGAGCTTGTAAGAACCAGTGCCAAAGAAACAAAAGAGAAGCACTGGAGAGGTGCCAGAGATCTCAGTCTTCATCTCTCTCTCTTTCTTGACACTAAAACTGGGAGAATACAATATTCATAGAAGGTGGCTTGGTACATCTGGTACTTTAAAATTAAATTAATCTATTGATTTTTTGGGGGCTTCTTATTTTCTTCTTTTTTCCCCCTGCCATCTCACTATGTCTCTCAAGTTCATTACTTTTACTGCACCTTTGCCACTGAGGCTTCTTTGCTAAACATTTCCCTATAATTTTATTACTCAAACCCCAAATCACCCATTCTCAAAAGGAAGAAGAGAGAATCTGAGGTGAAGTCAACAAATTTATCCTCAGAACAGCTGGTTTAATGCTGCTGGATGTGCGATTAGTGGATATGGGGGTTAGAAACTCTTGTCTAGAAAAATGCTATACATCAGACCATGTCAACTGGTGGACTGCAGCCCAGATACGGTCCAAGCAATGTTTTTCAGATGACCACGCTGTGTAAAAAAACACTATAACAGAGCTGAAACATAAAATGAATCATATCTAGAAATGATTCAGTTCTGTAAATGATTCTAATCCTAACCCTAGCACATATTCTGTTGTAGCTTATCCAACCACATGCTGTTATGTAAATTAGTTATCCAATTATTTAGCTCATCAGACCAGAGACTAGCTACAGAACTTGAGAAATCAGGTCAGAACGTTTTTAAATTTTATTTACTTTTTTTATAGTCTATATAGATTCTATATATAGTCTCTTTTATATAGATTTTATAGTCTTATTAGCAAACTGACAACATGGCTTTTTCTTTTCTTTTTTTTCTTTTTTCTTTTTAAATGGCTTCCTTATAGCCATAATCACTAAATTTAGTTTTAGCTGCTTTGTTTGTTCTGTTAGCTGTGAGAGCTCTCCCTCTTGAACTGTAGAGATTTTGTGGTATCACAGCATACTGTACAACACCCAGCAGAAAGATCTAACCGAGTACTATTAGCTGGTTACACCACACAGCATTTGAAAGCTAGCTACTTTTAGCGACTGTAACTAAAACACAAGCTCGTTTTGACTGCAAAAGGAATCCACCCGCTTTGCTGTGCTCAGTTTGGTCTGCTATAGTAAGATTTTTTTACAATAAAAAAAAAATTTAAGAAGTCTTTACAGAAAAACTTCAATAATATCCTGCCATCCCATGAAACCCTTGCCGTTGTTTAGTATGAACACTGAAAATACAGAACTAGCTTTCAGTTTCTTCTCTAGTAGATGCATGTGACCTTGTGTTACCTGGCAGTCATTTTACGAAAATCATGTTTTTAAGGTATGAAAAGCATTTTTAAAATGCTGAAAGACATCATGGAGTCTAGAAGTGTGTTTTCAAATCCTCAATTTCAAGTAAGGTTTATTTAGACAGTGAAAGCTAGGTGGAGAGTTTCTCAAGGTTCCAAATGGTGGCATTGTTTCTTGTTAGGAGTTAGAATAAAAGCAGACATATCATAAACATGTTTAGTTAAGGAGGCTTGGCAATAACTGTTGAGTAGGTATAACGAGTTAATTAATTTGGCTGAATTTCTGTAAATATTATTTATATTGCGCTTTTAACAATGGTTATCACCAAACAGAAGTGCGGAGGGAAAATTGCATTTTCCCCTATTGAGAAAGTCAGGCCATGGCAGGGGAAAAAATCCCTGAGAAGACATAAGAAATGTTTAATGACTTGAGAATATTTGTGGCATGTGCAGCCATGGAAATCCAATAAAGAACATCCACAGAAACCCCATGGTGATCTTTAGGATATTCATGTGAGCCATCAGCAGTGATTTTTCGGGTGAAGGAGGCTCCAAGAATCTATGCTGTCAACACAATAGTCAAGCCAGTGGAGATGGAAAGTA
>JAOTRN010000029.1:7595592-7613641 GCA_028566695.1 Bagroides melapterus
TAGCTGGCCCTGTGCTCTGACCTATGAGAAGAAAGATTTTCACAGTGCTATTATGTTTATGTGACAAATAAATGCACTATTCCCTTTTTATTTTATAGTAGTATTGTAGTGCATTTCCAATCTTAACGATCCTAGTTTTATATGATTAGCACACTACAATCTAAAAATCAAATGAGCAAGAGAAGGTACAAATGATGTCACTTTTAAAGTTTTGGGCTGTAATTAATTATAGTATTCATGTAAAAATCTGCCATCTTCATCTTGTATACATATTAAATAGGTGTAATGCACATGCACTTGTACTGAACAGTGGAGAGACAGGACAGGATGTGGTTCAGGTGCTGTATAAATTATGCATGCTTTGCTGTTCGGAATCCTTGTCTGCTTTGACCCTTTCATTAATCATGTTTTCCATACCAAAGCCAATCTTACGCTAGGCCAGATTGTCTGTTTATTGTTTACACCTGCCACATTACATCACTGTAAAACAAGCAATAACACTCTTAAATATTTAAGTTCAAGCTGACTGTCTGATGCCCCGTTGTACTAGTCAGATTTTAGTAACTGTTATGGTTTGGGTCTATTTTCTCCTATGCTTAACTTGTGATATGTAACAGTGAGTTTGTGAAAAATGAAGCCAGAGCCCATCTTCCAGCCAGACAGGTCCAGACAAACATTGTAAAGAAAAGGGACACCATGCAAATATACATCTGTCACTTACTCAGGGGGCGATTTAACACAGCATCCAGAAAGAATGAGGTGTGTTTGTACCCAAAGCCATGTTTCCTCTTATGATAGCATCTATAGCATCACAATAATATCTTGAGTATCTCGTGAGCCACTGCAGTCAGGTACTGTATGGTACAAAAATATCAATAATGTTAATTATTATTAATCTGTCATATGTAAACTAGCATGTTTCTATTTACATAATGCTAAACTTCTGGTAGACCATGCAGCTTTGCTGACTGTCGAGAGGAACCTGCAGCTTTCTAAAAGTTCTTTTCTGTTCATAAATGCTTACTTGATAGAACCTTGGTCCATTAGGCTGTCTGAGAATAATTCCTGTGCTGAAAGCCCTACACCCACACAGTCTCCAGGAGCAGTGAAAACAATGCCATTGTGTACCATTTCATTGTATTGACTGCCAAAAAAACCTTCTCATACATTCTAAGCCATCTTTGTTGCTCTGAGAGTTGTATAGGCTTTGTATATATTCTATAGATGTTCTGACAAATATGAAGTCCAGCAGGGTTGCAACAGGGTTGTAACAAGGTAGAGAGCATTAGCTCTGGTATGAGTCAAAGGCTAGCTATAGTGGAATAATAGAAGTTGTCTCAGGAAGATTGAGGACAATATCAGCGTATACAATTTCAAGGACTCCATATCTCCAACTATATATCGACTTATTGAATTGATCTTTGGCAGTTGTCATTTTAGTTTAAACTTCTTTGGGCTACCTTCAATTTTCAGTTGCTCACTTAGTCAAAGCTTTTACTCTGCACTTTTGTAAATGGCCTTGCAACTTTTCAACGCATTTCTCCATTTCACAACTTCTGATCAGCCTTCCTATCAGTATTTGGCCACTTGGCACAAAAGTACATAAGCGTTTTCCCAAATTAAATATGGTTATAAATGGTGTTCCATATTTGGAGGAGAAGAGATAACATATGTGACACAAATATCTTAATTTTCTCTAGAAACCAACATCCAAATGTTTAGATCACACAAGAGCTGGGCTGAGTTGCATCCAAATGCTTGATTAAGCCAATGATGAGGCAGGTTTCTAATTAGATTAGTGCAAGCAAGCATGTGTGCAAAAGATCTAACCTTATCTGCCTCTGTTTGACTTTATGCTCATGGAAGATCTGATCGATCAGACCTGGTCTTTGACAATAGGTTATAATATGCATTACTGAAACTGTTTGGAAGCTGATGAAATCACAAATAGTAGTGGTTAATTTGGTTAAATTTTCAGTTTTAAAAAAAAGGCACCTGCTGGGAGGCCAAGCCATACTCACCCTTTAATTTAGACAGAAAGAGGGACGTGTGGAAGTACTGAGCACAAAAAAGTTTCACACCTAATGTAAGCTAAACGTGAATGAGAAATCCATTTAATTTTCCCAGGGTTTCTGGTGAAATTCAGAAAATCTTCTGGTGGATTGCCTTCTCATCTGATGCAAACAACTGTCCCACATTTGCTACCATTTTTTATCTGCAATCCTAGAAACAAATTTCCCTTCACTGCCCTATGGGTGTTTAGTCCTTGCTACCATTACATGTACAGCATCATTATTTAGGATAATAATTTGGAGAGTCCAGATGGAAAATCAGTTAAGAAGTACGGTTCTCATTACTACTGCAATCATACTGTCACCTGATGAGTAATGAGCTGTTTCAAAATGTTGCTTTATCAACACAATAACTCACTATTCACTATTATACAGTGGTACCATTTATTACATCTGAAAGATCCATAGAAAGAAAAAAGTTTCAGGGGTGATTTACCGTGTTTTACAGCAGTAGTGATTTACAACTTCTATTCCCAAAGAGACTCTTAGTATATTAAAGCTTAAAACGAATGCTAACTAGACAAATGACGAGATGCGTCAACAAGAGATATACAATATGAATGCCAAAACGAGATATTAGTGTACATTATATTAGTAGTGGATACTCTCCGTGTCTAAACCTTTTCTAGTGCTCACTTTTAATACTCTTGGCATCTACTCTAATATGAAATGAAATTCATCTTAGAATATTAAATCATCATGTCGAGAAATATTCACATTTTTCTAGTAAAGCGTTTGATAAAGTGTTTTGATAAGCTGTCTTATTAATACTTGGTAAAGAGTTTATTTTGACTTCAACTAAGTTTCTTGTTTTGGATTTTAATTTCCCTTTTTGCTGTCGCTTGAACACAGCATGATTATATTATTCGAATAAAACTTCTGACAGTTTGTTTTGAAGGTGATAGTCATGTGCTTCATCCTAGTTGTGCTAAGTGAGAAATTGGATAGTGCCAAGGCCTTGGAGTCATCAAGTTAATAACAGATTACAATCCAAATCCAGATGGCTTCTCCATCTTGTAGATCTTTCTGGCAAGCATGCAACACTCTCCAGTTTTTATATTTCAGAATAGGCTGTCACGTTTTTCTTTAATTGTAAATATGCAGACTTTTGGCAGCAATACAAAGCCACACATACTGAAAAGATATTATTCATACATGAGTAAAAAAAAAAACTGAAAATAAACAGTGGGAAGGAAGAATTTTAATTATCTTTCTTGCAGTCCTCCGAAATGCTGCCTTCAGTCATATTCAAGGCTCAGATACTTAGATACATCTGATTATATAAATTTATGTGTTGTGAGACATGGCCAGGTGAGTTAATGACCTCCTGTGTGTTCCTGTGGACATGGCTAATCTACTTTCCTGTGCTAATGCCAATTTTGCAGAGGACAGATGTAGATGTGCTGCTGGAGCTCATTAGGCTGGCTGGGAGTAAATGAGCCTACCAACTTCACAAGGACACCTCTGAACTAACACATTCTCCCAACAGTCCTTAGCTACAGGTTTCTCTGACCAAACAAGATGTTGTGCTTGCTTTTAGCAATAGAACCAGCTAAGATTAAAGTTTCAAATAAGAGATATCTTCAAACCAGGGATGGGATGTAACAAGGTGAAGATTTTTAGTGAACGGCACAATTTCATTTGTATAATTACTGAAAATTATAGAATAGATTGTTCATTATTTTGTATACAGAATTTACCAGTTTTTGCTGTACTGAATGCATAATAATTAACACTAATTAATTATTCTGGTATTAGTGGGCAGTGTTGGCTCAAGTGGTTAAGGTTCTGGGTTGGTGATTGGAAGGTTGAGGTTCAAGCTGCAACTGTTGGGCAATTTAGCAAGGCCCTTAACCCTCCCTGCTTCAGGGGTTTGGTATCATAGCTGCCTCTGTGCTCTGAACCTATCCTCCTCAGTTGGGATATGCAAAGAAAAGAATTCCAATGTATATGTGACAAAAATAAAGGCTTTTATTTTATAAATGGTTTTGAATGTCTGCAACAAACAACTACAACTCCTAGTTATCATAAAACCTTGTATACAAACCCACTCCAGTTTCTACCACTGCTGGTTTGATCTAAGGTCATAGACAATAACGAGAGCTAAACAACTGGCAAATAAAAAGTTTACACAGTGGCGACTCTGGGGTCAGTTGAGAAGCAATAATCACTGCTTTCTGTCTTGGAATGCAATTCTGCCAAGTCTTATCAGGACATTCCTGTGTCTGTATTGAATTTGGCATCTGGAAATAGGCTTCATGAAAATAAACCTTTTAAATTGGTTCTGAATCTCTGTTTCCTCATAGTTACTTATGTCAATGCTTCAAACTAATATGAGGCATCCTGCTGCTTCCATTTTTTTTTTAGATAATTAGCTTCATTTATTCTGGAGCCAGGTGAATGTGGTAAAGAATGTAAGTAGTTTCTGCCTTCTGTGTATGAGGGACTAGGGACCATCATCCAGTACACAGGGCAGAAACTTTTCACATTCTTTTTCATGTACTGTAGATTCAGTATGTCACATTATGATCACTGTTACTTTAGATACTTCATCACTCTACAGTGACTTCTTCCTTTCTGACGGAGGTTTATTCTGTATATTTCTTTGACGCAAGACTTTATAGTAACTCGGATATCTACCATTATCCAAAACGGTCAGCGGTGTACTGCATACTGCAAGACCTCAGCTCAGCACTGATCACTACTATAACTGAGAAACATTATAATATGATAGATTGAGGGTGTTTGGATTCTTTCCATAAAACACATACTCGGTTTTAACTCCATTCAGTTATATTTGATACAGAGCCATCACATCCATTAGACCACATAAATATTAACTTGGGCATTTGCTAAATCACTACTTCAAATAGTCCTGAAACTTCTTATGTAAAACATAACACTTAAATGTATGCAGTGTCATCCATAACAGAATGGGATTTATTTATTTCATGCAGTAGATAGAAATAGTTTTTTATTTAAAAAGCCAGTATATCACCTAAGTGGGTATTTTGTACTGTAAATACAAATTACCCCTTGTTATAAATGTATGAATAGAGCATCTTTAACAATGGATATTGTTTAAAGCAGCATTACAGAAAAAAAAGCCCAGAATAAATATAATAACGTTTAAATTTTAAATTATATTTATTCCTGTTGAGCAAGTCAGATTCATTATTGGCAAGGAGAAACACCCTACCACAATATCAACATGAAGAGGGGAACCAGAATCTAAAGGGAACCCTGGGTGACACCAGAATGTTGACTGTCCAATCAAGATCCAGGATGAAGTGATTATCTAATGAATAAACGAATGAATGAGTTGAATGTTTTATTTATGCTTAAATAAAATTTAGCTCAGGAGTTCAAAAACATTTTGTCAGCTGAATCCACCCATATACTATGCACCTAAATACCTAATTAATTTGCCTTGAGTATCTTTTGTGACATTAAGTAGGCTAGTTTAAGTGAATTTTGTGTAATAAATAAATGGCAAAAGTGTTTGTTAAAACAAGTTGCATTTTCGTTTGTGAAATGTTTTGTGTTTTTGTCATTATAATTTGTATTCAAATTTATACTGAATCATTAGATCAGTTAATATTTTTATTAGAATTTCAGTTTTCTGTCAGTCATATGAAACCTACAAACACAAAAATCCTTTTTGGAAATTCTTTTCTCCCTAATTTCTAAGCTTTTGCTAACATATTGCAAACCTTCTAATTTCCATTGGTGCAATTACATTTGCAAAGAAGCAAGGTTGAAAAGACAAGATACAAAAAAAGCACCATTATTTAGTAGCTTTTAGGTCAGCTATGCTTTTGAGTCAGATGGTAATTAAATCTTATTGTCAGGGGGTTAAACTGGTGCACTGATTTAATTATCACCCTGAAAATTAAGTACACATATTCAGCCCCATCAGTGTCTGATTGATCGTTTCCATTAATAACCACAACTTAATTGTACTATTCAATCAGCGACATACTTACTGTATTCATTGCCAGTCTCAGGGAACCAAAATATGGGAGATAATGCAAGCAAAGATCTTACAAGCAGGTTTTCAAACTGCAGACTGTGACAGTTTCATGTTGAAGAACACGTGAGAAGAAGTAGCTACACTGCAAGAAAATATGCATCAGGAATATTGTAGAAAAGTAAATCCTCAATGAATCATTGACTAACAGGTGTATGCTCCAGGAGGAGGGGAAGAGACAGAAAGCAGTATGCCAGTAAAGCTGAGTCAAGGGCTTAGGAAAACACTCCTGAACCCATATACAATATTTTGGATCAGAACATGTGCCAACAATTGAATGAAAAACAATCAGTATCACTATTTAATGGCATGGCAAAGAGCATTTTAATACACACTATGAACAACTTTATGGTCTTATGGATAGTTATATTATAGCATTTGTCAACTCTATAATATTTTCAGTGCTCGTCTTGTTGGCAAGGATCTCCGTGTTCCTCTATGTTGCTACTTTTTTTTACCTCTGAAAATAAATATATACATGTTAAGATTTGCTCTAACAGATTCATTCAGTGTTGTGTTAAAATCGAGTGTTTTTCACATCACAGGTTTCATTCTTATTCTCAAACTATTGACGGTCAGATCAACAACTTTAAACCACATATATTGGGGGAAAAAAAAAAAAACTTGCAAAGTTATTTATTCATTAACCACTTTCACTGAGAATGGTCCAGAAGGCCCCTGAGATGACAAGTCCATGCTGAGTGTTGATAGAACAGCAATGCTGGCTTGGCAAATTGCATTAGTATGCAATCAGAAACCAGGAAAAAAAGACTAAAAACAAGTGTGTGTGGCCTGCACTGAGATCTAATTGTGTATTCCCAGTGGCAGCAATTTTTCACTTTGCATGGCTCAATAATCACTCTACATTGGTCGCTTGTGGGCGTTCCTATCTTTAGTTGCTGGTTTCTGTAGTTTCAATGGTAGCACCAGGTTACAGAACAGCTACAGAACATGTATACATCTAACCATTTAATCAGAAATCAGATGCTTGCTTACCTAAAAATAAAATGCTTGTGTACTAAATGTATCCATGCAGTGCATCACTGTCTGCTAGTCTTAAAATAACCAGGAAATGTTTTTTTCTGCTTTTCACAATATCTGCCAGCTATTTTGTGTGCTTAAGGGTCTGATGTACTGAAATAGAACAGTAAAGACACGGGCATTGTTCTGTTTTGGGTAAATCAAACACAGTAGATCAAGCATCACTGACTGTCTCTGGAGCTTCAAGTAGGAACACATATGTTAAAAACTAAGAACACACAATTCAGTATCTTTTCATCTTTCTCTCCTGTTGATAGTCAAGCTAAATCTCTTTCGTATCTTATTTGCATAAAGTTATTTAAGACTTCAGCTTTGTTGCATCAGTCGTCCTACCCACTTTGCCTTATTAACTGCTGTTGCCTGACATTGCCATCTCTCTTTGTACATCACTTCCAGGGATTTCTTGCCTCACTGCCCCTATGAGCACATGGTCAGATTATATCTTGGGCCTTTCAGGCCTCAGACTCGCAGATAGAATGCTGATTAGCAAACAACAGGCTTGCAAACTTACAACAACCATCTTCTTTTGGAGCTCCCATCACTCCATTTAGCAGGCAAACTGATTAGAATAACATCAGTGAAAGCACATGCAACAATTTAACATATTTCACACTTTCACACATAGACCTGACCGAACCGGAATGCAAGAACACTGACTTATTCGGTCCCTAACTTTTTTTGTGACCTTTCATAGTATTTCAATTGAATTACAGAGTGAATTAACAATGTTTTAAAAAGTGTCTTTTTTTTTTTTTTACCTTATCAAAAACAAGAAGGCAGAAAATGTGTTCATGTAGTGGTGCAAGTCTGCATTAACTAAGATTAATATAGGAATACGTTTCTACAAGTTTTTAAAAAAAAAAAAAATATTGCACCCAATGACTGGATGATGCATTTGTCCAATGCATGCTATTATAATAACCAAATGTTGTTAGATGTAAATGCTCCAGGCTTAGAGACATAAATAATAAATTAAATACTACTTTATTCTACACTTGCTTTTTTAAATGAGCCTCCCCAAAAATGAGAATGCTCTTTTGCGTGTTTGTCTTTAAGCCTCACTACTTTTTTAAGCAGACTTAAAAAATTCAGTTTGAAGCATAAAAATCAGAACTAAATTGTATGTTTTGTGCACATTGCTTTAATAATGCTTGCTATGTAAATGCAAGCAAAGCAGAGTTATTTATATAAAGGAAGTAATAAAAGAACCCAGGTGTGAGTGGTAATTAAGGTCTCGTTGCACATGATGGATGGTGGTCAGAGAGATGTTAGATAGAGACGGTGTGTTAAACCATCTAAGATGCATCCCTCAAAACAGTGTGAAATGCTTTAATAATACATTTAAATATTTAATTCATTACTATATACTTCATCATTAGAAAATGAATCTTATATTCACATGCGTGAAAGCTGTTTTCCTGTAAAGGACCTAAACGCTGAAAGTGAGAGTGAGCTGTTTAATCCAGGATGCCTGAGAATGGATCATGAGTGTCATGATTAAGCTGACACTAATGGCCCTGAGTGGCAGTTTTGCTCTGGCACCAAGCCCATTATCCTGCCCATGGAGAGAAATCATGGCCATATAACTGCCCCAGTGAGGTATGAGGTATGGAGACTCATCAGTTGGAGGTGTTTATCATTAGAGCTACATTTGTTAATCACACAGGGATAGGCAATACATCAGCAATTATGCACATCTGAGGAACAGCATGAGTGACAGAAACTATTATAGAAGCCTCGGAGATTTAGGACTCGGGGAATGTTGTTGCACATAAGTGGAATCTGATTCATTGATAAGTTAGAAAGGGATGTAGTAGCCTAGGCTGATAAGGTAGGGCGAGTTGTGGCACAGGAGGTTGAATGGTTAGCCCACTATTTGGTCACGTCATCATTACCCACTTAGTCACAGGTGGGCACTGAGGTTAGACAGGACGTGTAGTAGAGATTAGATTAGCCATTAGTTATATAAACATTTGTTTACTGGATTAAAAAGAGTCACTGTGTATGTGTCTGCTGCTTTTATCTGTTTAAAATCTCACTAAATACATAGGAGAGGGTCTGGGTTACCATCAGTGATAGCGAACTATAAACCTATTGCTTTTTAAGGCAATGGACAAGAGGCATGACATGTGACTTGAACTACCTTTTAATGTACCTGTCTTTATACTTGAAATTCAACAGGGTTACATAGAGAAAACAATATCTTAGATCAGCTTTGTTACTTCAAGTTCACCCAGCTGGGGTTTTATTAATCAAAATAGCATTGGCTTCACTAATCCATTCTATCAGAACTTTAGCCAGCTTGCACACCTAGAATGGTTCACCTTTGAGAACAGCCCATGTAATGAATTGTTCCCATCTTTTTACGGTCCTTGTTTGGCAAAATGCTTTCTGTGCGTCTCAGGCGGTGTAGTCCTGGCTGAGTCTCCTATTTATAAAAATGTCAAATGTCATTAAACATTTTTAAATAGGAATTAAATAGGATCCATATTAGCATCCAAGCTATGAAATGATAGCACAGCAGATTGTAATAGGAAATTGGAAATTCAGTCCTATTACAGGATGTGGCAGATTATATAATGCTGTTTTGGGATAATAACATTCAGAATACATGATGTCAAACCAAAAGCATTCCACGTTCCACACTTTTCACCACTTTCTTCTGTGCTGGATGAGTCACCTAGTGATACAAGTGTCAGATGTTTATGAAAACAGACTGATCTGTAAGGTATATCATCTGTAAGGTATATTATATATTCTGTTTCATATGGTATATTAGATTAACTGAATTTTCGGTAAGTGAATTTTCAATAAGACAGTAACAGTAATAAACACTGCAGATAAAGCAAATTCAAAAACCCAAAAGAATGCTGAGGATTTTTAAAGCTTTCCTTTGTTTATTGCCATAGATGTCCTGAAGACATTGTATTTCTAGGCTTCAGGTCTGTCCTCTGGCACATATTACATCAGTTTATGGCTGAATAACAATCATTGAGTTTGACAGTGAAATGTTCAGAGCTAGTGGAGCCTGACACTTGTCAACTCAGATATTAGACATTACCTGAGACTACAAGAATAGATTGACAATACTGTGTGCTCAAGTGTTTTGTTCTCTAAAATAATGACTGACTATATAGTTCTGGAACATGCAGATCATAATATTGTAAAAGTTTTACATTAAACACAGTACAGCAATAAATAAATGAATACTGTACATTTTGTACAATCGATTAATCAACACTTATTTTACATTTATTTAATTGGAATAGTTTAAACTAGATATTTTATTTGACGTGAATGTAATTAAAATCTCTTTTTAAAGAATAATAAAAAATTATCTTTATTTCAACCACTTCTGTTAATTTTTTGTGCTTTGTGCAAATCCGAAGGCCAAATGTCTCTTTTCATTTAATAGTATCCAGATGATTTCTCCTGCAGAATAGCTGTCTGGATTGAAACGCTATCAACAGTGATTGTTAGTAATTCCATTTCTTCTCCCCTCATGCCAAAATAAAACTAGGCCAAAGCATCCAGGACTCATGCAGCAGCACAGAATCAATCATAGTATGAATAGTAAAATAGAACGAATGTAAAATATCTTCATCAGAATTTCAGTTACAAAAACACATCTTAAAGCAAGTCATTAACATTGGATTTGTTCAAAATTATTTACTTTATTTTGATTAGCTTTCTGAAAGCTGGAACTGTGTAATGAAACTGTGAAAGTGGAAAAGGTTATTGGTTATTTACTCGTGTTCATACATTTCATGTACAGTTGATATCTATTTTCTAGTGTACATGTTTTAGGGATATCAGTTTGCACAAACATTGTTTTTAAAGATTTACTTAGTCATCATTCAGGTCTGAAGTTTGTAAATGGTTAAGACTTTAAAAATCAATAAGGAGAGGTAATTATGCATTATTGGAGAACTTTCCGACAGGCTGAAAATATTGTTTCTCCCTTATAAAGGAAAATTAATTAGACAGGAGACTAATCCATAAAATAATTTGTACAAGCTCTATATATTCCACAGACCCTGATTTATACACAACCAAAGTGTTCTTATGTATTTTAATGCTGCCTCTTGATATTAATGGCCTGTGTAAAGGCATATCTGAATATAAATAAATAAATATTATATTTTTCTTTGAATTGTTTTTTTATAGTTTATAAGTTAATATGATGAATCCAAAAGAATATTGGCTGTTTAGTTTAAAAAGAGTGAAACCAAGAGATTTGTTGGGTCAAGTATCTTACCATCAGAATAAACATTGTTGCAGTGGCGAGACACTTCAACATCAATTAACAGCATTAATTTATAACATCTCTTTCATCACTGCTAGTTGCTATGGCAGCAGAAAGAGAAAGCTAAAAGAGAAAGAACTTGTATGAACTCATGGAACTCTAAAACCCAAAGTGGGAAGCTGTTAAGAGATGAAACCAAGTGTAGTATACGGTTAGAAAAAGCTGGGAGCAAGTGCAAAAACTCAACCTGATCTGTAGTAGGGCCATGATTAGTGACAAAACAAAGGTAAATAGAAACAAACTAGGATAATCCACATTCAACAATGAGCAAGGTTCCAACAAGGAAACCTGCTAGGGAAACTGGGCTTGGTCTTAATGCCATGAATGCATGTTAAGACTTCACAAACAAGGAACAAATAGGCATATATAGACAAAGTAATTAAACACTTAACACAAAGCGGATGGACACAATCAATCAAGCAGTACATTTGTAACACGGTGGAGCAGCAACAACAAGCAAAATCACATACTACATGTATTAGGTGTCAACAGAAGTACTTGAAATGAACTCAAACAAAACAACATGACGGGGTTCCAGAAAAGAGTTCATGCATTGCCACATCCATTTGTGTTCAGAAGTCCTAGAAAATTGTCCATGGTGTCTGAGTGGGGAACATAAACGAATCAGTCAGGGCAACACTAGCTCATCAAGCTCATATATGCAAAATAAAGCAGTCAGTACAGTGATCAGAGTATGTTATGCTGCCTTATGATGCAGCATGAGCAGCAGTTTGAAAAAAGATAGCTTGTGTTGCTTCTTGTCCTGGAAGAAGTATGTGTTTGTCTCCATAATAAAGGAAATAAATACATAGCTAAAACTTGACAAATCCACAGCTTTCATTGCAAGAAAATATCTTCTGCAACTACACTGCAGTAGATTTTACTGTGGACTTCCAAAACTCTGTTAGAACATGTATTCAGCTTGAACATTCTAAGTTCAATTGCAACTACCTGCCCCACCGTGGATTCATACTATTGTGCTGGTGTCAAAAACAATTTGTTGTTGTTCATAGAGAATTACATTACAAAGCCTTTCTGGCAGAGGTTTACCTTATAGTTTATATATAGTTTAGATCCTACTCACCTTACTTCAGATAAGAAACAACAGTACTTTAGTGAATTAAATAGACCTACTTGGCATTCTCTTCCCTGATATCAACTCAGATGTAGCGGTAGCAGCTTTCTGGAGTTTTCAGATTTTTCCTCAAAGAGTTTCCTTTGGATTCTCTGCTAGTATATGAATTTATTAAGATAATTTAGGGTGACATCCAGGGTGTTTACCCATCTCACATCCACTATGAGCCTGGAATAGGCTCCAAATCTACCATATTCTTGACCAGGAAAAGGTGACTGAGTGAGATATAATATATATTTAGTGTATTTCATACAAAACTATTCTATTCATACAAAACTATTCACAAAACCTGCTCTTCACATCTAAATGGAAATAGTGTTTTACTTTCTGCTGAGGTAAACGTTCTAGTGGTCCCATAACATAGCTAGCTATCCAGAAGCATGTTTAGGGCAGTTTATTGTCAGAGTAAATGAAAACAAACGAAATACATACAGTACATATTAACATTGGTGCAGTCAGTCCTCTGTTCAAGAATTATACAGCATGATGTCACATGAAACACCAAGATAAATTACTTTACAAGGTCATGATAGCAATAATCCATCACTCTGAGGCCAGCAGATTTATTAGAATGGCAAAAGATTCTGATGCCCACTTAATTCATATCATGCCCTTAAGAAGGCAACAAACAGAGGCACTGCACATATACTGTATGGTGATGCTGATGCCATTCATGCTACTCGAGGTCTTTCCTATATTCACGCTTTAGTCAAGTCCTCTTTGACATGCATCAGCAGTTCAAGATCGGATCTCACTTCAACAGTTTATAGTGTCAAAAGTATAGCGTTTTCCCTCCTATAGCACGGAATGTTCTCAGTATTAAATATAAGAGATTAAGAAGAGATAAAAAAAAAAACAACCGAGTTCATGAAAGATGCATAAATCAGACTCGCTTGAAAATGAAGCCCTTATGACTTGGCCTCAAACTGCCACAGTAGCAGATAAGACTGTTATTGGGTTAATGATACACAGAAACCTTGCTGTAGATGCAGCAGTGAGAGGCTGATTAATCCTCAAATGAAAGGAAAACATACGCACATTATATTCAAGGGATTTTTACATTTATTTTAGATCAGCTATTATTGTTTAATTAATTTGGAGAGCATCACAACGCATCACTGGCATTGAATTCCTTAACCCTGAGGATATAACGAATGCCATTTCTAGTTAATTTTCATTAAATATAGTCAGTTTTATAACTCTGATACAGTTTACTGCTGAGCAATGAGCTACAGTTCATTAAAACACACTGCCTTCTATATTCAAAGTCAATTGTGCAAAAAAATATAGCAGTGAGTATTTTAGTTTGCAGAAACAAAATGACATTTAACTTTGTTTTCCAAAACTTGGTTTGCACACTTTTACAAGTTTTTCACCAAAATAATGTTGACTCGCAATGGTTAGTGGTTGGTGGAATCCCAAATGGCATGAAATGTTTGTAGTAAAGTAAATTCCTGTACACAACTTAGGAATTTGTTGCTTGCTTATATTGTACATATTTTCCAAGTTAATTTTGTATATGTGAATGTTTAATATTCTAAAACAAAAAATATATTCAGTATTCTTCACTATTTCAGTGTCAGTTTTGTGACCAAGTGGGAAACTGAAGCTTAGATTTTGAATTTTGAAGCTTAGGCTCCAAAATTAGTTTCACTATACATAGCTTGGTCTCTGAGTTAACAAGCCATGATTCATGATTCATAATTCTGCCACCAGTTTCTCTTTAAGCCGACGACTGACACCATCTAGCGCAACAGCGACTTTCTCCAGTGGATGAACGGTGGTTTCCTTCTGATTTTAGATTTCACAGTTCTCCTCTGGTTACTAAACACCCAAATCCCATCAGATATTATTTCTGCCATATAGCCACAAGACGGGATCATGCCAGTTTCACAAGAGCACAATGCTTTTTAAGGTTTTCCTTCCATGGACAGGTATTCCATATCCAAATCCTTCTCTTCTGCCTCTCACTAGCACCCTCAAATATATGCCGGCAGATTGGTCACCTAAGATTTCACCAAGGAGTGGTTCATCTGAGAAATGCCCACCCTCTATACCTATACTACAGTCTTATGTGTCATTCCTGTGAACTTGGGATCTCATTGCATGTGACTAAAGATTAAGATTATAGTTTCAAAGAACATTGATATAAGAAGATTACTGAGAGAAAATGTGTCGAGTGTCATGTAATAAGTACGATGAGCCTTTATAATGTAGACATGATTAGAGTTTGTTCACTAAAACTGCACTAGTACACACCTTCTTCTGAAAAGGAGTTTCTAGCCAACTACTGTACTCCTGATCTTAAATAAGATCTAGTCACAACAGATTACTTGTGAAGGATTAAATCCAAGTCCAAAATTGGCATTTTATCTCTCTCTGATTAAACAAGGGTCCATCAGCCTTAATTGATTAGACAGTTTATCGGCATATTACACGCAGGGGCAGATACTAAAATAAACTGAACCAGTCATGCAACTACACAAGCCAAGTCAGGATAAGTAATGTGCAATGACATAGATATATATATGGACCACGGTATTAAAGCAGACAGCTAGTGGTTTTATAAATATCAAGCAGATTTTCAAGCAATGTTCAGAAATGATCTGGGGAGTAGATTGGACTGATGATTGTTCAGTTGTATTTATTCCAGTCTAATCTCTTAAATGTAAAGGACAAAAGTAAAGAACAACAATATTATAAACAATAGTTTAATTCAGGCTACATTCAAGTTTATTTCAATTTAATAATATAAATGTCTCTTTTCATTCAATGCACTCGTTGTTCACGTAATTGCAGCTCAGTGTGACTACCCAACACTCCCAGTCATCTCCACACCCCCACAGCCCCTTGGCCTTAATAAAGCCAGCATGGCTTGATAAATGGACAGTCAACTCAGTTTATTATGATGAATGGGAATTCTGCAGCAAGGACAGAAACAAGGAAAAGTGCTACCACTGACAAATTGAAAGCTGATGCCTACATGACCTACTGAAATTCTAAGCAGTTTTGTCCATGTATACGTTTAAACTGTGGAATGATAGAGCATATCCGATATGTTTAAAAAAAACAAACAAAAATGTCCATCCTGGATAGTCAAACATTCAAATACTTGAACCTCTTATTTGATCCTCAGGTCTGTCATATATTTGGATTATGACAAAGTTTTAAATATACAGAATTCATGTGCAATTATGGGATAAAACGAGGGTTGTTATTATATTAGGAATATCCAAAAGCTCTTCAAGAGGATGCCAAAGCAGTTTTCCAAAAAAAAAATCTAACTATTTTAATATTTAATTTTTTAAATATAGTTATATCTTAACATACAATGTTTGGTCATTACATGGGACAATGAAGGAACATCTGTGAATCCAAACCCACTAAATTTCCTCATCCGGTAAATCTCTTTTTTTTTTTTTTTCCTCATAATCATTTTTAATGTCCTGAGGGTATACAAATGTTCTTGGACTGCCTGGGCAATCTGCTTTGCATTACAGGGTCAGTTTTTGGATGTGGTGCCAGTACAGACTGATTGAGTGCCACTTTTGCAGGTCATTGTTACTAGGTCACGGTTATGGCACAGTCCACTGTAGCCAAAATCACACAAAAAATAAAGTGGTAGTGGAAGGTCCATTTTAAGCATGGAATGACTTCTGTCACTTTTTCTTATATCTTTGTTATTTTAACTATTGTTGGATGAGGCAATGTTACTATGTTGTAATTTGATTTGTGTTTGTACAGTATTTTGGTCAATGTAAGCTGTGTTATAACTAAATTTACGTACGTACTTCTGACAATCTACAAGCATAAATGATTACATCACTATCTGATCTCACTAATAAACTTATGGCTGAATGAGCACAGCTCTGCTCCAAAATCTAATAAAGAGCTTTCCCCGAAAAGTGAGGATTACTGTGACAGTAAATAGAGACCTAATCTGGAAAGAGATGTTTAAAACGTAAATACATCTGTTTATCACATTGGTGTCCGCAAACATTGGCCAGGTAGTGTATGTGGTAACGTTTGGTGGATTAGGATGAATGGTCATTACTGTCACAGTCAACTCCGTCAAATAAGACCTTTCAGTTTTACACACTCTGTCTCAAGAACCTATTGATGGTCAGGACATTTCTAGATGCTACCGTACCATCATGCTAACATGTCTCCTCTAAGCTGCTACTTCCTTTCAAAGAAATCTCAGACATCTTTCCCTTAAAATGATTTCTCCTTTCTTCCACCAATCAATACATTCTACAAACAAGCCTCTGTTACTGCCACTTCCTGTATTTTTCATGTCTCAACTTTTTCTGTGCTCATGTCTCCAAGCCACCTCAGTCCCTGAAATCCTGGATGCTTCATGTTCTCCATTCAGACTGAGCAACAACGCAAAGACCTAAACTGATTGGCACAAATCCAACTCTTACTGTAGACACAGCTGGCTAAGTATCAGTCACAGATTGCCTTGTTCTGTGCTTTCATTCATACAGCAAAACAATTTCTTCGCTAGGCTGAGCAGCTGAATATTTCTGCATACAAATTATTTTCCATGGAATTCTTTCCATAATCATGCCTTTTGGTTAGATTTCACATATATTTCAATATCAATATCCCTAAACTTAACTACTCAGACCATTCTGGCTGCTAATGCTAAGTGGAAATAAAATATAATGCAATATATTTCCATAAATCTTTTTTATAACTTATAAATAAAATATATAGTAAACTACATTATCTTACATTCCTCTGTGAGTGATTCTCATTCTCTTCTGATATTCTAGCATATGAAATACTGCATCCACATTAATACAAGCAAAGATCTATAAAATAGACATCAGTGACATCCGTACATTGGGCTATTCATCACTTTAAATAAGAGAAAGAAGAGTTTAGTGCTGCGTATTAAATTGCAATCCAGTTGCATAACTGAGTGTTAAGGAGGCAAGATGAGCTTCGGGATCAAATACAACGTAGACTAAACAAATGCATTTTGATTCAGTAAGTGATAGAGCAATAAACTAGCTCAGTGTCATCGTGAAAATTATCAGCAGCTTGATTTCACCAAGTCAAATTAAAATTTGTGCTTCTTATCAATATGTCTGCACCGTGTTGCAAACTATTTAATACTAAGTATTAAATTATACCCATTAATCCCAATGAGTGTTTAGACTTATCTGGTTATTGGTTAGTATTTTACATTCAAACAGTAGGTACATTTTGGTGGTAAAGGAAAAATAAGTGCTATGGAGCACCAGGGTACATTCAGCACTGTACAAAAATCAGAAACTACTCTTTTGTTTACACTGAATTGGCCATTCAATAGCATTAATAGTGTTAATTATGTACTATGGAAACAATAATTATGTGAAAATGTACATTACATTCATTTAGTTTACAATCAAACATCCTTAAAGTACATACTTATGATAGTAAATATTACATTTCAATGATAGATAGATAGATAG
>JAOTRN010000029.1:7613741-7627518 GCA_028566695.1 Bagroides melapterus
TTTTTTTTAATCATCATGTAGCACTTGTTTTGTTCTGCTTGAAGAGTCATTCAGTTCTGTTCAATTTTGTGGTTCTAGTGGGAGTGAAGCAAAAGGTTTGGGCAATAAATGCTGAGCTGCTTAAGTTTAATTGCTTGCAGTGGCAGTTGAAGTCAATATCCTGGTCAATGGGCCATGGATCCCACAGGTTCATTTCCCTTAATTGCACTACATGTGCCTGACCAGTGCATAAGTACCATCATTAAAATAATTAGCAAAAAATAAAATAATAAGCAAAAAAGAAGGCAACAATGCAATTAAAGGTCAACAGACAGGTACCAGGACATCAATGATCTAAACAGAATATTTGTTGTCAATATGATTTGAGGAGTCATTTCTATTTCTAAATACATTCTAAATACCACATAGCTGCATTATTGAACCAAAATTACTGTTGCAAGCTCTTTTAGTTAAGGGCTTTCCTGCTTCTAGATTATTTCTATATGAATCATTATAATATAAATATTATAAAAAAAAATATTTTTTTTTGTTTATTTGTTTTAGATACAAGAGAAAATCTGTAGTTTAGGATGTGTGGCAACTGAACCAACAAAGAAGAACCTTGAAATGAAACTGTCCTGGTCAAAGATGAGTTGGATCCAAAGTCTATTCTAGAAACACTGGGCATGAGGATGAAACAACTGGGATGTGACATCGAGCCATTGCAGGAAACCTTGATTCATACCTATAGGCAATTGATGCAATTTTCTAGTGGTGGAGGGAATTGGAGCAGCTGGATGAAACCCAGATAGATCAACTCTACACAGGCAATAACCCAAGCTCAAGCTCAAACCACAGATCTTGGAGCTGTGAGGCTCTACCTCTGGTATGGTGAATTGAAAAAAACTCCTCCATCTTCCTCCATATGTGCGGTTTATTACAAAACTTAAATGTCATATTTGAAGTTGAAATTGAGCCAATAAATTTCGCTTTCGATTAAAGTATTTGCTCACAGCTCTAGCAAACACAAAAACATGAAGTGCTTCACACATCGCCTTCTTTCTCCACCTCCACAACGTGTGATGTTTGTTCACAGAAAATATTATTTACGATTGACTACAGCCTGAAAACAACTGGATCTGTGCATCTTAAAACATTCATTTAACAAGGCATTTGTTTGTTCATGTATCCATTCATTCATTAATCCTTTGATTCATTGATTGATTCCTTCATTCATTCATTAATCCATTGATTGATTCATTCATTCATTCTAAGTAGCTTCAAGGGTGAATCTAGAGCAACATTAGGCACAAGACAGGAGCACACCCCAACTGGAAGTTAAAATGTCTTTCTGGGCAAAGTACTTTAATGGTCAACTTTGGCCGACAGCCATTTTAGACAAAATAATGCACAACTTTAGATAGCTGGGCACTGGAGAAACACTCTCAAGCTGTTGTTTTGGCCACTTCAATGAACCGTGGAAGATGGCACTACACATCATTAACTATAGACCCAGTACAGGGAGGTCAGGGACAACTTAAGGTAAAAACACCAGACAAAGTTTAAGCGAAGAAAAGCTTTTGATGCATTCTAAGTTGTACAAAAGTAATGGCAGTTTAGCTAAACATGCAAATGAGTTGTTTAGAAACAAGTACAAATCCCAACAGTTCTAAAAAATCTTGGAATTAGTCTGTAATTACCAGAGTGACTCTGAAATGTGTACTAGATTTCTGCTAGAAACAAATGTGTGTGTGTGTGTGTGTGTGTGTGTATATGTGTGTGTGTGTGTGTGTATACGCAGAAGACATTATTTGTAGAGCAACCATGCAGTGAAACTTGAGGCTAAAGTCCCAGTCAACTGTTCAGCCAAGATTAATATGTTTCCCTCAGGTATATTAAAATCTAGTGTAGAGCTGTTTAAACCATTATGATTTCAAGCTACAAAATCTATAGAGCACAATAATCAAACAAAATACAACAAACCACACATTACTAATTAATAAGCATATGATAAAATAAGTTTTGGACACATCAATACAAATGTCCTATATCCTCACCTCCATCTCAAGCAAATTATGCAGAAAGTGTTATGACAGAGGCTTTATTATAGATTAAAGAGGGAGGAAAAGAGCCAGGAAGCCATGGAGGAGAGTCGCATCTAAGAATTGAAGTGAAGGTGTTGAATTAGTTTTAGCTTAAGAACATTATTCAAAAATATTATTGTGTAGAAGATAGATTTGTCAATAATAACCAACTAACCCATGTGGTAGAATTAGTTGCTGCCTTATCCAGTAACTGTGATTGCTAACTAAAATTAATATAGCAAACTTCTATTCCCATCTATGATATAGCTGTGTTAAACAATTCTTATCTTTCTATCTAACACACACACACACACACACACACACGCGCACACCCTGACATTTTAGCTAGAAAACAGAGGGAAAGGAAATCAGTACAGAAACCATCAAAGATAGCTTCAAACCTTACAAAGCAGAGCTACATAATGTACACTCTAAAATAGCTAAAAATGATCCTAATTTAGACTAAAAATAACCCAATTTTGGTTCATTTAGAAATGTATCTTTGGTTCAATATGGACACACAGTAGGTTGTTTTTACCCAGTGAGGTTGGGCTAGGGTTTTGACCCAGCTGGATTTCTGAACCCAACATGTGGGTAATATTTGACTATACTGCTGGTTATATTTAGCGTTAGCTGATGCTGACCATCAAGTCAAACTAAAAGAAATGTCTATGATATGCCTATGCCTACAATAGCTAACACAGAAATATAATTTAGATCAGTTTAACTAAATAATAAAGTTAATTGCTACCATATTGTGCCTTGTTTTCATTTGCAGCTGATTTGTTGTAGACTTTCAGACTGGTTGCTGCTCTGTCCCGACACACACAGTGCTGGTCTAGAAAAAAGTGTATTGATGATGCAAGATCCCTGGTTTAATTGTGAGTCTCCTGAGAGTGAATGAGTGTGTATAATGTGTTCACAGTGGGATGTGATGAACTAGCAACCCATCTAGGGTGTATTCTCTCTTCTGGCATACCCATTATAGGTACATCAACCTGACCCGGATTCTGAGCAGGATAAAATAAAAATAAATGAATCTTGATGTGACATGTTCTTTTGAGGTCCACATTCCCATCCAGGTTTGCTGGGCTCCACATTATTTGATTAATTTTATGATAGTTTTGATATAAGGAGAATTTTATTCCAATATTTATTAGCTGCGTGCCATGACAAAGCTATCTAGGTAGATATAACTGAAATGAAATGCAGGTGCTATTTTTCAGCTCGGAGCAATTGCCATGGGTTTAAGAAAATGTCGACTTTGTAGCTGCGTTTAATCTTTGCTGCACTTCTTGTGTATACAATCAGTGCCCCAAGGTTCCCCTCGGCTGCCCGATCGATTCTTTTGGTAGAATTTATCCTCTCCTGTGCATTTCAGTCATGCTCTTAGACAGTTTTGCCCTTAGTGTGAGTGATAACCCGAGTCAGGCAGGGTTATTAGCTGTTGTGGTTTTAGGCTTAGAGACATTGTTCAGAACCTGGACTGATCATTGGAACATTGAGTATTCTAGCCGTTTTACTTTGCCACTCCACACAGCTGATCCCTGACCTTTTTAATGGTACACAGGCTACAATACAGTGTGCAGAGATTAGACCTAGGTATATCTCATGATTAAACATTACAGAATAAATTGAAGAAGATGGGATTGCAAAATGATGTATTGTGATAAAACATTGAGTTATGAGTCAGATGATTATATAATAAATCGATCGTTGCTCAAACACTTGAAAAGAAGACAGTTAGTAGCCAAAGTGACAAGCTTTCAGCAACATTTTAGGGCTAAGATACACTACAGAAAGAATTTACATCTGAGCAGACCAGCTTTTGAACATCACTGAGCTGTCTCTAAATGTCTCTGGTTGAGTCATTTTCCTTAATTGCGAGGCATTTATTGACTCTCTGTCTTTGTCTTTGCCTGTAGACTCCAAAGACATCCATTTACAGCTCTGTTATGTGCTCATTTAGTGCAACTACAAGTATTCAAGTAGTCAGAACTATCAAGAAATCTCTTAAACTGACGACATTTTAAACAATTTTGTCCACCATAAAGTGCACATCACAGGAAAACATGGTTTGTTATTGAACATATATTGAATATAAGTGATATTTATTATTATTATTTACGAATCCAAATATATTTTGTCAAATATCTCTCATAGAAGAATAATACTGACTTTAGAAGTGACTATACTTGAAAAAAAAAAAAAAAAAGAATCCACAGAATGATCATTTTGCACTTTGGGCAGTTAAGGGTTTGTTTTTTTACTGGAGCTTGCTTGGTGATAGGAATCAGGGGTGTTCAATCAGAAGTCTGGGAAGAAAAACAAATGAGAGATGTAGTCTAAACTGGTCATGTTTGTAGACTATGTTTCAGTATAGAAAAGGGAATCTGTTTGTGACTCCTGATACAATACAATACTTGCTCCAAAGAATTTGAGCCTAATAGAGCAGGTTATTACTATTTAAAAAAAGCAAAACAAAACATGTAATTGCATTGACTTCTTGGGAACACAAACTGTACAATATCCACCCTAACACAAAGAGCACTTAGCATAATAAAAATGTTTAACTACCTATCCATCAATATTGTTTGCTTTCATGTGATGATTTCTTCAAAGCCTCACTGGCTCTAATAATATAATGACAGATAACATCAGAATTAATTTTAATCCATTGTTTGTGGAGAGTAATGGACAAGCTTGGGACACTCAGCTCTGAATCAGAGAAACTGGAGCAGTCAGGTGAGAATGCTACCCTCTGTACCATCAAGACACCCACAAACTTCATTTTCTTCCCAAAATCTGTTTCAAAATTCTGGATTTGGCAACATGAAGACCAAATTGCATTAGGCTCTGTATGAAAACATTTAAAACCCGCTGCAATATTGTGCAATCATTTAGACTTTAATGGGATCTTAGTAATGCATTTTAAAATAGTACATTATACACAAGCTTCTTAAGAATGTATATAGAGTTTTATTTTTACTAAACGATTGTTAGATGAATTAATTAATTAAGCTCCTTCTTTCTCCGTATTGTACTCGTTATGTTTAAGAGATCAGAGTTGACCTTGGTAATGAGATTCATTAGAACAAGCTTTAGATGAATTAGTCTAACAGACATTTCCACAATGCAGGTTTAAATAGCGTAAATGGAATAATTATAATCTTACATTATTATAGTGCAATGTTTATTTCTGCCAGCACTCCACTGGTGAATGCTGTTCTCTATTTATTGTAAGCTGCCAGCTTACTTCTTTTACAAGAGTCCACCAGACACCCCTGAGTATTAGGCTGTCTAATAAATGGAGCTTTGGCAGTCTAGACTCCGTGGATGATGACTGCAAGAAACTCATGTAATACCCTGCTAGCTGTCTAACATATTGTGGAACACCTGTGGTATGACCGTAGTCTAACAGGGCCGGACAATTAAAAAAAAACAAAAAACAAAACAAAACAAAAATAAACAAACAAAAAAAACTGAGACGTGCTGAAAAAATCGGCTCAGATATCCACAATCAAATGTGCAAAGTAAATTTCAGTCTTTAAGTTTTCTTTTTAAAGTGATACCTAAATTAAGTAATTAAAAATTATTAAAGAAGTCTGCCATTGACGCTGATTACACAAGTTAAGCTTATTGTGAGCGACAGCTGGAATAATCCCCTTCTTTTATTTTGCTTTATATTCATTCATATTTTGCAGAATAAACCTACAGCTTAATCTTTTCTTTTTCAATTTTCTATGATGTGTGTAGATTTTTTTGCACTAATCTTTGCCAACAAATGCTACTAGCCCTAAACAAAAGTCACACTATGTCCACTGTGGCACAGGAAAGCGATACGTGTTTAAACAGACGTTCATTTAGACAGTAAAGGCACAATATGTATTTTAGAGGAAAGGTCAGCTTCACCAGACAAAAATGTTGTCATGGAGATGCAGAGAGGGGACAAATGAACGTCTGTTCCATAGCTCAGTGGCTGTCGTGACACAAGGCTAACAAGTCATCATAACCAGAGGCCATGAACAAGTCTTCTCTCCTGTTAGGGGGTGTAATTATGCACAAGATAAGATTAAATATAATCGGCATGTCGGCTAGAAAGATGCAGAGGTGGAGGTAGTGCTTTACAAAATGAAGGTCAACGTCAGTTATCTAGGCATCAACAGGTACATTAGTCTTCTTCAAAATTAGTAACTGTCAGCTCTGGTTTACTGTATGCCTTTTAATTCTTTGGAAAATAATTGTGCCTTCTAAGATATTGGCACCATTTTGCATCATTTGCTGATTAAACTTTTCCAGGAGTTCATTAACAAACCAAAACGGCAAGAGCAAATCAGAAAGTGCAACAACAGATTTTGTGAGCGTGACAGCAAAACCACAAACAGCAGCTCAGAACAGAAAGAGAAGCTTCTTATTGAACTTTACGTGCTCGCTGAACATCGTTGCTGATTGACTACTGCGTGCATTCGTCTTAGACACGGAGGAAAGCTGAATTTTTACAGTACAAACTATGAGCCTAAATTAATGTTTTAATTCTTTTACTCAGGCTTTTTTGTTTTTAAATCAAGGCCGTTCATTTGATGTTGATATGATGGATATGACGTCAACTTTTCACCTCGTTAATATGATTACATGAAGACTGAAACCATACCTAAAAGATGCTTGGTGATGGGTAATTGAGAAATACTACTGACTCCTCACTATAATAACCTAACAGGCTATTGCATTTCTGATTCTCTGACATCTCTGGCTCTGCACTTGGCCACCATAGATAAGAAATACATTTGGATATGTTTGTTATTTATTTATCTAACATTAGTCAGTGAGGCATGAGAAATGTTCGAGATTCTGTTTAAGGTTGTTTCCACCTCTATTCATCCATAGCATGCTCCAGTCTGTCAGATTTATCTCACATCAACAATTTTTAGGTATTTGCACTCGGCACTAGCAGCACTAGTACTGTTTTACCTCTTTAACCACTTCTGTGCTCCATAATTACTGTATTGCACCTCTGAAATGATCAATTTTTGCCCTATAAATGTGCTCATGTCAACCCCTCAAACCACAGAAATTCTTCAGCACAAGTTGTCCGTAGTTCAGCTCTCACACAGAAGATCCATCTCCATGCTCCTCTCATTAAATGTGTTGTGTGTACCACATTCTAATTAAGTTGATGAATGTTACTGACTCTCATTGCACTTCTAATAATTTATGGTTGAGGTGACCCAAGTCACTGCCATACACAAAGAACATCAAAAAAAAATATGAACACAACACTGGCAACACAATGCATCTTCCATCCTCTTGTGCTCATATACAAATCTGGCTAATGTCCCTGCACTTAGGTAGGATTTAAGACAAATAATGGACATCTCCCTATCAAAGAGAGTACATATGTCTGGAGTCATTTTGACAAACTGGCATGGAGATTAGAGCTGATAAAATGATCCAGGGTTCGTGTGGTTACTAATATTTCTCTTCAATAACAGTCAGTGACAGAACATCACAGAGGAGTACAGAGAGCTGACAGTTTTAACTCTATTTATAGAGACTAAACACTACTGAATAAAATCCCTTGTTACCTAAACAACAGAACTAATAGTCATGTATTAAGACTGATTTCTTGCTTTATCATTATTGACTGTTGTCTATAGATCAAGAATGCAGTGGATCCCAAACCTTTCCTAGCATCACTGTGTGTGAGGTGGGATTTAATTATTTTTATTTTTTTTTCTTAATTAACGCCATGTTCATTCTTTGCAAACATCCAAAATATGCAGAACATTTGTTTCTGCATATTCTACTGTTTTTTTTTTTCCTGGGTTGTCCTTCATTCATCAGGTCAAGTGTGAGTGGACACCTGGAGTCTCTCCTTTTTTCAGGGAACCGGGTTATAACCTGCTGTAATACCCTCGTCATGGCTGACGCTATGGGAATGCCAGGAGATGTTTGTTCCAGAGGTTGTGAAAGGGCATGAACAATATGGAAGCAAAGCACCACTAGCCTGTAAGTTCCAGGACCAGATCCAGTTGAGGTCCAGGTTATACAACCTGATATGGGTTGAATATCTGTAGAGAGGGAGCCTCAGCTACATGTGCACCATGGCATCCAGCCCCAGAGCTTGGGCTGGTAAAAATAGAAAGCCACAGGGAACAGAAGCCAATTCCACCTGGCCAAATATTGCCATATGCATTTCACCACCAGTGAGTGGAGATGCTATTCCATGGGACAGAGAGAAAACAGACAAGTGAGAGCAGAGTTTAAGGAGAGGAAAAGTTTTGAAGTTACACTCCTCCCCAAAACAAACAATACACAGAAACTGTGAGTCTTCCCCATAATGTAGCAGGGGTATGGATACAATCACTTTCTAAACTGCTTGCTTGCCATCTTTCCTAATCTTTCATATATCTCTTTTTCCCCTAATCTAGACAGGTGGGACAAACAATCGACACCAACATACACCGAGCGCTTCCCGAAGGCAAAGAAGATGTGACGTAGATGTCCTTATATGGTCTTGCTGGACCAAGCACTTCAGACTTCCGCAAAGAAGCGTTTCCATAACAACAACCATGATGGAGCATTGAGCTTCCTCAAAAGGGAACGTCAATTTTTCAATTTTTTTCAAGTATTTGTTCACAACAAGACAATCTAACCACAATTTGGGGTACCTTCTTGAAGAGAGGTATAACTACTTCAGGAATAAGAGAACACATGCATGATTTTGTGTTTACAAGTCATTGTTGGGTTGAAAGTCCCATTACAGACAAGCCTTAACCTCCTGGTAGAGGAAAAGACATGTTTGTAATAAAAGATTCAGGAAGGCAGCATGCATGAGCACAAAACAGTGCATATTTACAATCTAATGTCAAATAAACAATGGGGGAAAAGGGCTATTATAGAGGAGCTGCACAGGTAAAGAAAATTAATTATACAAAGCTAGAGCGAAAATCTCTATCTTTAGCCTAGTACTGAGGGATTTTAATAGCAAACAGTGAAGTATATAATTAGTTGCACATGATCATGAGGAGACAGATCAGTACTTTAAGCCAAAAATGGTAGAAATCATTGAAATGTTATATTCATCATCTAGTTGACAGATCAAATAAATTAAATAGGCTTAATACAAACCTAAATTAAAGAAGGTAGGCTTATAAACAGTGCCTTAAATTATGATTGTACAATTAATGATCCTTCAATATAGTCACTATATTCAATATTTAAGTTAATCTATACTGAGGGTCTGTATAGATTAATTCATTTAAGATGCTCCTTGGCTTTGAAAAGTATATTATTTTTATTGTTGGTTTTATCTTTAGGTTATGGTCAAATTAATATGAATGACATTCTTGTAGACTCTGACTGATACAAATAGTATGATTTGTTATGGTGCTCTTGGGGTAACACAGCGTTGAACTACCAAGATTATTTAAATAATGCCAACCCAAATTGATCTTAGAAGGCAGAATGTTCTCTGCAAAGAGGCATATTTTGGTCTTTAGACAGGGAACATCCATTCTCTCTTGCCTGTCAGTGCCACCCCGAACGTTCCCACTCTGTCTGGTGAATAGGTCAGACATTAGCTGACAAGACAAAGTGATCCGGATACAATTGATATCTCCAGCCCCTCTGTCTACGGCCCTTTTCGAACAAGATCATGCTGAAATTGAGGCCTGCGGTGCCAGTGTCAATGGCAAAAAATGAACCAAACAGCAAACTCATTAAGTAGGAGATAAAAAGCATGATCATGTCATTTCACACATCTACAGGAGAACACACAATCTCTGCACTGCTGCCAGTTGCACCTCAACGCTACCTCACCCAAGTTCTTCTTGTTGCTAGGCAACAATCATTGTGTCAATGATTAAAAAAGTTTGATTTGTGAAGTGTCACCTAGGAGTGAAATATGCGTTGGAAAATGATTCATGACCGAGAGGAATGTTCCAGAATCTTCAAAGAAAAATCAGAAACAGTGTAGATAGTATAGAGAGGATAGGATCTATACTATATCTATCTAAAAAGATCCTTTAATACATATGATCTTTATAAGTAGGATCTATACTATATCTATCTAAAAAGCTCCTTTAATACACATGATCTTTACAACTTTTGATTTATGTTATGACATGTAGCAGATCATGAACCTGCAAGGAATTAGGAATAAATATTGTCTTTTCACTAGTTTCCTAGGTTTGGAACAAATCGATGGAACAGCAGACAGGGGGGAAGAAAGTGCCCGAGATTCTGGTTCCTGGATTTCCTGCATTAGTTATAATAAAGATAAAGCACTTAGAGGTCAGTGCACAAATCAAATTTCAACAAGGAAATATTCATATATGCATCTTTACTAGATGGGATATGGCTCTGTGCACTCTATATGCCCTCTGCTGACTTACTTCAGTTCCTATCCCCAATCTAAAAAAAAAAAAAGACCCACCCAACTATCCTTGTGCACTCTGGCACACTTTGTAATATGGCCATTATTGGAAAGTTCCAGTTTATATTGAGTCTGTCTGCTCTATGGGATGACAGAGGGTGGGAGCGTATAAGGACAACAAACAAAGATGTATCAGTGAGAGAGAGATTACTGCCTCTGTGTGTGTGTGTGTGTGTGTGTGTGTGTGTGTGTGTGTGTGCACGATACTGATATTTATGCAACAATAAAAACCCACTGCAATAATAGTAAAGAGGAATGATTTCATGGCTTATATTGTGATATTAATATTATTATATTTTGAAAATTTCAGTACAAAATGCCTTGAGGTCTGATGGAAACAGGCAGGACTGATAGATGTAGTAAATTAAAAAAAAAAAAAAAAAAAAATTTAAAAATTGTATTTTTCCTGTCTGCTGCTTTGTGTAATAGAGTTATAGAGACCGTGGATGCAAGTGCACACAGACTATGAACAAGGCTATGGCAAAGTGACAAGACAACATCAACAAAAGCAAGACACAAAGATACACAAAACCGTATACAGGCATGATCAATAAAGTGAAAGTAAATGCAGTGAGAGGGACAGCTGACCTCGAGTTAATGCAGGGGATAATAGGTGATGTAATCAATTATTGATTGGCATAAACATGACTCTTTGCAAAAATGTGATGATGATGATGATGATTATTATTATTATTATTATTATTATAATAAAAATTCCTAAAATGTAACATTTATGCGATTGATATTCATTTTATAATCTCAGGTCTATCACAGGGCCCCATGCACACACATTCCCACTCTCACTCACGTATAAGATCACTAAGAGCCTGAGGACAACGTGCAGAACTCCACACAGTAAGTAACCTGATCTCAGTGTAAAAACACAAACCGTGGAGCTGTGTCAACATGTTGCCCAAGAAGTTAGGTCTTTATGTAACTATAAAGTTTAACATTCAGTTTACAATTACACTAAATCAGTTATGTGACAGTTCATGGAGAAGATATACAATTTGTACTAAATTTGCATTAAAAGATGGTTTTCAGAGAAATAATGTGAGCCTTCACCCTTTCTGTTTAATCGACTGGCTCGTGGGCAGGCATGGGTGAGACTAAATTGGGAGAAAAACGAGTAAACATATTTAATTAGTGTTTATGGCCTTGTGCTGCATAAAATCATACACATCTCTGAATAGTTATTACCCTCCATTTTCTTGGAGATATACTGTCCTGTAGATATAATTTCCACTCCTGATGAACACAACTGCTCCAGGTATCCATATGCTTGATTATCCAGATTAGATCTTCTGAATTAGTAACTGAATTCTGTAGAAAGGTAAATCTCCAGGAACAA
This sequence comes from Bagroides melapterus, assembly GCA_028566695.1. Taxonomy (NCBI): domain Eukaryota; kingdom Metazoa; phylum Chordata; class Actinopteri; order Siluriformes; family Bagridae; genus Bagroides; species Bagroides melapterus. Next base: position 7,625,590 of record JAOTRN010000029.1, read on the forward strand.
GGTTAATGATTCCTGCCTTAGAGCAGCATTAATTTCTGAAGATAAGTCTTAATGTTACCAAACCTTGCATCACATCTATCTAATTAGGATATCTTTAATGTTATTTCAGAAATTAGGGCATTTTCGTACACTTTTATGAAAAACTCTCTTCAAAACACCCTTTACTGGGTTATTTGTGTGGATAAAAGTTGTTCCAAACACATTGTAGGTTGGAAGCACCCTGGTGTAGAGTTCTATCTAAAGCCATTAAAGCTTTCCTTAGCAAAACAAATAAAACAAGATAAATGTAAAAGAACAGCATATAAATGAGTGCTGTCCAAATGTCCTGTCATGTTCTGCCGGTTGCCCTTGTAGTACATATTAGCTGCACTTTATATATTTACTATTTATATTAGAGAGTAGCAAAATGTGGCCGTTCCAGGTCCCAGTCGGTCTGGGTCAGCTGAACCTTAATGACCTCTGCCTTAATGAGAATAAAGAAAAAAAAAAGAACAAAAATCTATATAAAGGTAATGAGTGCTGATAGCAATATATCACTTGACCATTAGATGAAGATAAAGTTATTGCTCTTATTACACAGTGCCCTCTAAAAAATATCGAGTCCTCAGTCTTCTACATGGTATATTAGTTATGTGAAAGCTGTGGTTGGAATTGTTGATGAATTTTTTCACTCTATTCTGGTTCATTTTATGACTTGGCATTTTTGTTTTTGCCAGTGATGAGGGTTATTGTACATGTGTAATTTCTCCTTAAATTCTGGAAGCTATAAAAAGCAATTTGTCTTTTTTTTTTGTATAATTATTGAACATGTTTAATCGACTATAGAGACTGTACTAAAATCTAAAAAGAAGAATGGATCAAATAGTTCAAGTCACAAACGAAACAAAATATCACAAAAAACAAACAAACTAGGGAGTAGATTCTTACCTGGTTAACACAGATTAGTGGAGTAACATAACCAGTGAAATATCCTAGTAATCTCGTAAAGCCACTTGACCATTCAGATTAGTGGACTAGAACTAACTGTTATAAAACAGATAATGAGTCTTGGTAGTCAGTAAACAGTGCACAGAATAAAAACAAACCCAAAGCATATAAGTAGCCAAGGTATTTAAGAGAACCTAGACACAGGTGAATGCAATCAGAAAATGAGTCAACAGCAAGACAAAGACAGAGGCTTGAAATAGACCTGAAAACTATAACAAAAGCAGACGGTATTTTTAAATTCTAAGGTGTGTTGGAAAGGGAGACATTGTTAACCAAAAATATATAGCTCAAGTGGAGAGTCTATAAATACTGTGTATCATGCACTCAGTATTGGATGTACAACACTGTGTGTGAACCTATTGCCTATTTTATCAGGTAAACTTCACTATACAGAAAAAGTACTGTAGGTGAATAACTGAATACTGAACAAATCTGTTTCCAAATCCATCAGCATTAATAATTAATTCTTTTCCTTTTGCTGGAAACACCAGTTTTTTGGGAAAGCTTTTCATTAGAGTTTGGGCTATGGGGATTTTTGCCCATTCAGAAACAAGATTACAAGAGCTTGGGCAAGGAATTTCATTTGAGGAGGCCTGATGTGATGTTGGAATTTCATTTATCTATACTCTACACTGCTTATCCTACTGGGCCATGGGCAACCTGGATCCTATCCAAGGAGACTCAGGCCACAATCCAGGGTACACCCTGTACAGGATACCAGTCTTTCACAGGGCAATTAGGCTACAATACATGTATTTGGACTGGGGGAGGAAACCCATGAGACATAGGGAGAATCTGAAAACTCACACAATAGAGGTGGCAGTGGATCCACCAACCCTGGTGGTTTGTGGCCACTGAGCCACCATGCTCCCCAGGCTGGCACTCCAATTCATCCAAAAATGTTCAGTTTTGATCCAGTCCAGATGTTCAGAGTTTATGTCA